>PVKE010001674.1:0-95264 GCA_004027555.1 Craseonycteris thonglongyai | reverse complement strand
TTTAATATATATTTTATTTATTTATTTATTTTGACAGAGGAGAGAGAGAGAGAGAGAGATACAGAGACAGAGAGAGAACTGAACTAGGGGAGCTCCCAGTTCAGCACATGGTTCCGCACGGGCCGGGGCCGGGATTTGATCCTCGGTCCCCGGCGCTGCAAAGTGAGCGCCTAACCCACTGAGCCATCCCGGCTTCCCCAAGGTCTCCATTGTGATAAGCCCCTTGTTGGGGTCAGAAGGGGAGTCAGAGATGAATAAGATGAATTGACTGTTTAAATGGGGAAGCAGATAAAGAAACAATCCAGTGTGTGGTTAAGAGTGTAGATTCTGGGAAGCCGAGATGGTTCAGTGGGTTAAGCGCTCACTTTGTAACACTGGGGACTGAGGATCGAATCCCGGCCCTGGCCCATGTGGACCCATGTGCTGAACTGTGGTGTGCTTCCCATGTGGGAGGCCCCCAGTTTGGTTTTTGCCCCCTGGTTCAGTCCCTGGCTCAAGGAGGCGTACCTCCCATGCTGGAGGCCCCCAGCCCAGTTCCCGCCCTGCGTAGCCCCTGCCCACCTGTGTGGAACAAAACCATGTCGAAAACTGATGAAGTTCAACTATGGAGACTGCTCTGGGCCCTCCCACTTCTCTCTGTCTCTCTCTGTCTCTGTCAAAAACAATAAAATAAATCTTAAAAAAAAAAGAAAGAAACTGTAGCTTCTGAGCAGTGACCTTGATCTTAAGCTCTCTTTCCCCTGGTTTCTTATCTGTAAAATGGAGACAATAATAGTACTTAAATTGTAGTTTTGTTGTGAGAATTAAATTAGCTAATTCTTGTGAAGTTCTTAGAATAGTGCTCAGCACATAGAAAATGCGCAGTAAATAGTAGCAATAAACACAAAATCACACGGTATATACCCAAAGAGATACAGTGAGGCGGTGTGGTTTAATGATTAAACCACAGACTCCTGAGGCTCAGACCTGGCTTTAAATCTGACTTCTGGGAAGCCGGATGGCTCAGTGGGTTAAGTGCTCACTTTGCAGCCCCGGGGACCGAGGATCGAATCCCGGCCCCGGCCCGTGTGGACCCATATGCTGAACTGGGGAGTGCCCCCACTTCAGTTCTTACTGGGGTGACACCCCGACCCAGTTCCTGCCCTGTGCAGCCCCGTGCCCACCTGTGGAATATAACTATGTGGAAGAACCAATGATATACAACTATGGAGACTGTTCTGGGCCCTCCCCCTTCTCTCTGTCTCTGTATCTCTCTCTCTCTCTGTCAAAAAACAATAAAAATAAATCTTTAAATCTGACTTCTCTACTCACTCCTATGCTTGTGACATTGGGTGAGTACCCAGCATTCAGACTAATGTTTCCTAAATGGGGATAAGCATGCCTATCTCACAGGTTTGTTGTGGAAATGAAATGAGTGTCTGGTACAGAAGTGGTGATTAAATGGTAGTTACTATTACAAGCAGAGTGCTCTTGGGGTTTTGAAGAAGGGGAGTTTACAAGTTGGGTGGTGGTATTGGTAACATAAGGCATGGTATTTAAGATTGACTTTGAGCATTGATTAATTAGTGAGCTTAGTTTGGGGAAGGTCACTCCAAGCAAAAGAACCATTAAGAACAAAGGCATGGCATGGGGGAAATGTAATCATGTCCACAGAGGGGCACCCAACAGTGGAGGGAAAATAGTGTAGTCTAAAGCAGGAGAAGCAGGTTGAGGCCAGGCCATGGAGTTTTGAGTTAAATCATTCAACCAATTTATTGGATGCTGACTGTGTACAGAGCAGATGGAGCCATGAAAGAATTTTGAGCAGGAATATGAATAATACGAAGAGCTGTTTTGGAAACTGGGAGTGAGGTGTAGAATGGATTGCAGGGGGCAGAGTTATGCAGTGGAGAAATCACTTGGGAGACAGTTCAGGAAAGACATTGAGGCTCTGAACCTTGAGTTTCATGGGCAATGGCAAGAGGGTGGTGGCAGCTGTGGTCACAGCAATGGCAGCAGTGGATCAGCCAGTGCTGAGACTGCAGCTGCAGGACTCTACCTCTTTCATGTGCAGGAGGCAAGGAGGAGTCAGAGATGATGAGGTTTCAGCTTTGTATGGTCGGAAGGGTGGTGGATGGGTGAAAGGAAAGGGGGAAGTTGGGAAGGGAGCAGGTGTGGGTCACAGATTATGCACATGTTGAATTGTGATGCCCCTAAACAGTGGTGTCCAGATAGTTGACAATATGAGACTAGCACTTTGAATTGAAAGCGGGGCTGCGGATGCAGACCTGGGAGCCACATGCATGGAGAGATAGTATTTGAAGCCTGGGATCAGAGAGGGTGGCCAAGGAGAAGATGAAAGACTTCAGGGGAACATCCAGTTGGGAGGAGGAGGGAAAGGAGTGGCTGCAAAGTAGAGAAGCAGCTGGAAGAAAAAGAGAAACAGGTCACTCAGCCAAGGGAGGAAAGCATGGGGCCTGGCAGCTAGTAAGCATTTGCTAGGTGCCTTGAGTGTTTTCTCATTTAATCCTCATGGCTACCCTGTGAGATGCAAGAGCTGGGATCTTGAGCTGATGGTGCCAGGGCCTGTTGCCCCCCGCCTTTCTTCACTGTGCCTCCAAAAAGGAGAGGTGGTCAGTTACCCGTATCCATGGGTTACCTGTGTTTGGTTTATTGGGGGTGTTTAGGACAATGTTTTGTCAGAATCCAGTTACTACTCTGAATTCCTTGGGCCACAGCTTCTTTCTTAGGCCAGTATGTGATGAAGGTGTTTCTGTATTTGTTGGTCAGCTGTCCCAGCACAGAGAGAGGCCAATGGAATTCCATCCATAAAATCTCAGTCTCTTGAGGCCTCGAGGAGGAGCTCACTCTGGAAAGCAGGCTTTTTCCCATTAAAATACACAGCTCACCAACATTTAAAACTTTCCAATACAACTCTTTCTGCCCCTTGTACATTTCTCTGCCTCCCTAAGCATAACATTTGGAGTGTGATTTAATCTTCGATGACTCAGGATGACATGAATCCCTCAGGTACTGCGCTGGACTGTCACCCAGTGGTTCTTTTGTTGACATTTGTCCCTGCCTGAAATGATGCTTGACTGTTGGATTTTTGAGTTCTTATATTAGCTTTTGCTAGTTTTCCTACCCCTACCCCATAGGAGGACTTGTCAAGTAGCACCCCATATCCATCATTCTCTCTCTGTTTGTGAACTTGAAAGTCAGCATTCCCAAGCATGTTAGAATTTTCACTAACAGTAAGTGAATTGTGGGTAGAGTCTGAGAGGTTCTCCTACAATAGCAGTTTTTAATGCATAATTATTACAGTGTTGATTTTGGCTGCTCAGAACTTTTCTTTTGTTCTGGTCTTCACTGTCTTCAACAACCAATCTGCTAGAACCCCAAATTTATGTTAGGCAAGATGAGACTACCTAGGCCCCTCTGGCAGGGCAGTCAAAACTTATGTGTATGAAAGCTGAGTAATGAGGTCATGTGTGTGGAATTGTTGTCAGCTCCAACACCCAAAACCTGTGGTTTTGACAGTGTCTGCCATTGGAAATGGCTTCTAGCAGAATGGGACTGATCACTCAAGAGAACGGTGCAGGGAGTGATTGCTGTAAGACCCCAAAGATGAGGTAGATGCTCCCAAGGAAATCCTCATATGGCAGAATGGCGAAGAGCATGGGCTGTCCGGGTTTGAATCACAGCTTCATTACTTGCTAGCTGTGTGAACTTGGGCAATTAATTACGTTGTTCCTCAATGTCCTACTCTGTGAAATTGAGGTTATAATTTAAGGACTAAATGAGTTAACAAATGGAAATCCTTTATAGTGTGCTAGGTACTATTCTAAAGTGGTTAATAAATGCTACCATGATTATTAACCCTCATGGTCAGAAAAGGTTTCAAGGAGAAGGTGGGACTTGGCTAGAGATTAAAGTGTGACTGAGTGAGATTTGTGGAGGTGGAAAGGAAAGACAGGCTTTCCCACCAGGAAAACAGCCTAAATTAGGAGTCTAGTGGATTAGGGGATGTATGTCAAGTATGTCAGGGGTGAGTGAGGAGGCTAAGATAGTTGTGCTTTGTGGGAGATAAAATCAGAACTGTAGATTAAAGTCAACTTCTAGACGTCTTCACTTTTAGTCCAAGAATGTAGCCCCTTAGAATTTTTAAAGCCAAACAAGTTTGGGTTCAGGTTTTGATTCTGTTCCTCAGCAGCAGTATGATTTTGGACAAATTTCTTCTACTTTCTGAGCCTTGGTTTCCCCAAGTGATTTAGTAGCAGCATCCATTGATGAAGCCGTAGTGGTGAGGAAGTGAAATAGTGCATGCATGGAAAGACTCAGGCACACTTGAGGTTCTCATTGTGTGAGAAGTGTTTTTTTTTTTTTTGGTTTTTTTTTCATTCATTCAACAAACATAGCCATGCCTTTTTTGGAGCCAGGAACTGTGCAAGCAGCTGGATATAGAGAGATGAATGAGACACTGTCCTTGCTCTTGGATATCTCACAGTCCAGTCAGGAAGCAGAGATGGAAACACAGTCGTAAAGCAGATCCGATAAGTGAAATAATAACACTATGTACATATCGAGAGCTGGCACAAAGAGGATGGTTTGCTTTGCCTGAGAGGTTGCTTCAGAACACAGATGGAGCTATATGGACCTAGTCTTAATGCAAGAACTGACTTTCTCAGGATGCTGAGGGTGAGAGGAATGAAGGTGGGGAAAGGTATTTTAAGCCGGGGGAGTAGTATGTGCAGAAATGTGGCATAATAGGGAAATGGGAAAAAATTGGGTGTGGCTGGAGCCTGGATTGTTGTAGGAAAGGAGGTTGGAGGGAAACATGGTCAAGCGTTGAGTGGACTTACCTGAGAAGATTGGACTTTATCCTGTAGGCACTGGGAAGCCTTAAAAAATTTTAAGCAGGGTTGTGATTTAGTTGGACTATTTTGGCAGTGCTTGGACTATGAGTTGCAGGGTGAAAAGACTGCTGTAGGGGGAGATCATTTAAGAGGCTTATTATTCTGAGGAGAGGAGCAGATGAGGGTCTGGCCTTAGGACTGTGCTGATGGCGATGGAGGGATGGAATGGTTACTAGGAGTTGAGTTTAATTTTTAGGGTTTTAGAAGGTGGAACCGATGGACCTGGTGATTGGTATGAAAACAGAGTGAGTCTGGTTTCTGGGCTGATCAGGGAATGCAGGCAAGGGGAGAAGGCTTGTGGGGGAGAGGTTATGAGGTCCATTTTGGTCATATGGAGAATGAGAAGAACATGAGACACTCAGAGCTTTTCTGAAGGTGGGTGGATATATAGGTCGAGAGCACAGAAGAGAGTTTTGTACCAGAGCTGCTGAAAAGCTCTGAGCATTTGTACATGTGCGTGTGTGCATGTGCATGTTGATCACAGCAATATTTGGTCAGGTGTATTTGATACATGTGCCAAGAGAGCCAAACTGGGGATGGGCAGGGAGACCAACCAGCAGTATAATGCAGGCATCCAGGGGTGAGAGGTAATGGTGGGGACTGTGATGACCTAGGAGCACAGTGGACAAAGGCCAAGGTGATATGGTGCTCCTGGGCAAGTGTTCTTTTCTGTCTAAAGGAGGTGGGTCATACCACCGAGCTCATGCGGGCTGCTATGGGGCTGGTGCATGCTGACAGGGTGTGTCTGCATGGTGCACGTGTGTCTCTAATGGAATCTCTGGAGTCTGGCAGAGTGTGGGTCGCATAGTGGGTGCGCAAGAAGTTTTGATTGAAAAGTGCCATTGCCAAACACAGGGAACGGGCACTGTGTTGCAAGGGTAAAGATGTCAGGCATGGTGTTAGCAGTGAAGTTTGCATGGCAGAGACCTAGCTGCCCGAGAAACTGCTGGGAGCATAGGTGAGAATGCAGGACCTGCACTCAGGGAAGAGGCCGGGGCTGCACATATGAAAGTGGGCTATCACAGAGGAGGGTGGAACAAGAGGGAGGAGTGTGGAGGGTGCAGGACTGAGCCTGAAGGGGCTCTGATGGCAGGTGAGGGGCGCGGTGTATCAGCAGAAAGTGAAGAGCAGCAGAGAAAGAGAGGTCGATGAGTGCCTAAGTACTATCTCCCAGAAACCAGGACAAGCAGCGAACTGAACTTGCTTGTTTCACCTTCCTGAGGGTAAGTTGCAGAACCCAGGCTGGTGGTGGGGGTTGGGGTTGGAGTGGAATACCTTTTGAAATGCCCGCCATATTGGATTACCTAGAGGGCACTGTGCTTCTGAGTTTGTGCAGGTGCTGGAGAGGTGGTTGTGCTGGCAGACCAGGACCTTCACATACTGGGGCCAAAGATCTGACAGAGGCTCCTCGTGAGAGCCCACCAGTTTTCCTGAGGGCCTCTTTAACTAGCCAGCCCCCCAACCTCCTGGGCCCCCGCAATGTAGTGCGATTTGGTTTAAGAAAATCATTGTATACACAGCTTTGGGGGATGCAGCTGTTAGGTGAAAGGAACTCTGTATTGTATAGAAATGTGTTTGTAACATGTATAGATATGTAGAGGCGTGTGTGTGTAGGCTTAGAAATTGGGAGATAGTCAGATAGGGAGCTGTGTTCATTTCAGGGTGAGTGTCTAGCTACCGAAGGGCGTGTGGGGTGGTGGTGGTGTATGCATCTATTACTGTGTATTAGATCACTGTACAAGTATTGATTCTGCATTTAGCCTGTGTGTGTGTATTATGGAGGTGGCATAATGTATGATAAATAACAGTGTGTGTTTCTGGAGTATGGCTAACCCCTAAGAACGAATGAGCAAATTACACAAAATGAGGTTGGAGGTAGGAGGACACAGTGTGCTTGCAGGCCTGAGTGTGCCCTGAACAGCTGTTTGTGTGTATGCATGCATATCCTAGGACCCACATGCGTGCGTGTGTGTTTCCCCACTGGGTCTGTATGTTTGCAGGTTGTGCAGTTTCTCTTCTCTTTGGAGAGCCTTGCTTCTCTAAAGGCTCCCCCAGTGGGTGGGCAGGTCAGAAATGTTTGGAGAGGGGTGACTTTGTCCTTTTACAAAGCAGTCCAGAACCCGCCTGCTCCCAGAGTTGTAGCTTAGTTGAAGGAACAGCCTCTTTCCTCTCTTCCTTCTGTCTTCTCTCTTGACCCATTTGGTGAGACCCAGGGCCAGGCCCAGGCAGGCTCCACTTGTGAGGGCTGGCTGCCCAGAGGCTGTAGCTTGGACCCAGTTTGGCCCACTGAATTTTGATCCTCACCTCCTACCACTGAAGTAGCCCATCCAGCCTGGGGGCCCTTTGCCTCACTCAGCTGATTAAGATGTTTATCATGGAATCACAGAGCCAGCGCCAGAAGGGGCCTCAGAAATGACCTAGTCCTCCCTCTCACTTTTGCAGAAGAGGGATTGGGGGCTCAGAGAGGTTAGTGACAGGGATGGGAGTCATACAGCACTTTTTGATTTGTATACCCATGATTTTTCTCCCCTGGATGGGTGGGGGGTGGATGGGTCCTGTGTGTAAAGGCTTTGGGTGTGAGTTGTATGAGAAATTAAAAGTGTCTCTGGACCGATAAGTGTGTATGTGTGTCAGTGTGTCACTGAGTGTGAGTATGTCTTGGGAGCCCCATGTGAGCGTGTCCCCATCTTTCTCAGAGATGCACTGGAATGCAGGGGAGGAGCATGCCTGAGGGAGTAGGGATGTCTGACTGCCCCTCCCGGCTCTGCCTCCAATTCTCCATGTGACCTTGAGTGGCCACTTCCCTGCCCTGGGTCTCAGTTTTTTGAAATGTAACACAAAACTTAGGTCTTTGGGACTGTGTGACCCTGTGGGTGAGGCACTCACTCAGGGAACACTTTGGTCTCTGTCTGGTCCACAGCAGAGCCTTCCAGGTTGGGTGATTTGTCCAGGGCCTGGGAGGGCTCAGCTCAGGGATCTTGAACCCATCACTCCCCTTGGGAGTCCTGTCCGTGGTACCTTGGCTAACATCCCTCCTTTCTTTTCTCTCTCTCTGCCTCACCCCTTCCTGAACCTTGCTGGCCTGTAGAGGAGCACCCCATGGAAGGTGAGTGATGCCTTTTGGTCACTGGGGTGGCGGGTCATTTGCAGTGGGGTCTTAAATGAGGGCATGTCTTTGGCCACCTCAGGCTCCCTGCCCTGAGCATGCCCAGAATGGTGTCTGGGTGACCTTGGCCCCACCTCAGCCTATTTCCTCTTTAGTGGTTTGCTGGGGAGAAAGGCCAGGCAGAGGGCATGCCCTTCCTCTTGCCCGTCTTCAGTGCCAATCTGCCCACTGGCCTTTCTTCCTCCGTAGAGAGGAAACAGGGAGTGGGAGTGAAGGAGTCTGAAGTGGTCAGGAGTGAGGAGAGGCTGTTTTGCCCGGCCCAGCTGAGGAAGCTTAGGAAAGCCATGCTGAGCAGGGCTGGGTGGGGCTGGGAGCAGTGCTGGGTAGACTCTCCTCCAGGGTCTGGAGGTTGCAGGCGGAGGGTGGATAAGTGGCAGCTTCTGTACTCTGACCAACACTTGTGGCAGCCCCCTGGTTCCTGGCCCACAGGCTGGCAGGTAGGAGTGGTCTACTTTTTCCTTCAGCTCAGGCCAAGGAGCGGGGAGCATGTCTCTCTTTGGGGTCTCTGTCCATTCTTTCCCTGTCTTCTCTTTCTCTCGCACTGGTTTTTCTCCAGGGCTGTGACCCCAGAACTTTTTTTTTCCTCTTATATCTGTCCTTCCCTAGGCTCTCCCTGGGTTCCTGACATTCTCTGGACCTTCCCCCTTGGTTTAGTTTTTCCTATTTCTTTTCCTTCTCTGGGGTAGACTGGGTCAGGGAGAGGGAGGACAGTTGGATGGTCCAGACCTGCAATCTGGGTTGCAGGTGAGCTCACAGGGCCTCCTTGGAAAAGGCAGGCAGTAGGGTGGGCGCGAGATGGGATCCCAGTCACCGAACCTGCCCTTCTCTTTATGCACTAGCAGGTGGTAGTGGGCTGGAACGTCTCTGGGCCTGGTCCCTGCTCTGGGAGAGGCAGGAGAGAGCACTCAGCATGCAGGAGTCCTGAGAAAGAAAGAAGGGAGGGGCTCTTGGCCTGAGTGTGGGGCTGGAGTCCATTTTTCCTTGTGTCCACAGGATTGCTGGGCTTTCTCGTTGATGTCTCTTCTTTGTAGATGTCTCTTCTTTGTAGATGTCCTCAGGTCCCCTGGTCCTGGCATGCAGGCGCCCAGGTGTGTGTTCATGTGCATGTGTGCGTGTGTGTGCATACGGCTCTGCTACTCCTTCGCATTGTGTGCCTTTGTGCACATCTATACATATATGCTGCACACCTGCGTCTGAGTGTGTGTGGAGGTGGTGCACCTCCATTGCCATGTCTTCTGGCATGGCCCACATTTCTGTGCCTCTGTAGGAGTGTCTCCATCTGGGTCTGCATCTCCGTGTGTCACTGTTTACCTCCGTGCGTGTGAGGGAAAGAGTCTGTGTGTCTGGGTGGACACAGCCTTCTGAGGGCTGGAGATAAGATTTAGTGCTGATGTGACTTTTACTTGCTCTTGATGTCATGTCTCCTCCGGAACAAAGGGAGAGATGAAGAGAGGAAGAGAGGGGAGGGGAAAGGCTGGAAGAGAGAGCCTTGCGGGAAGGGGGGAGGGGACAGACAAACAGGAGGTAGGAGAGCGGGTAAAGTAGAAGTGGGAAGAGAAAGGACACACGTGGAGGGAGGGGCAGAGAGTAGAGAAATGGGGAGGGCCAGAAAGCCAGGCCAAGAGAAGCAAGCAAGGCTGCTTGGGGAGAAGTGACTGGAGCCGAGAGGACAGAGAAAGGGAACAGTTCTTTTCCAAGCAAGTAGGATAGACTGAGGCAAGAAGGGAAGCTGGGCTTTGGGGACAAGTGAGGAATGCCACCTGGGATGACACCAAGTCATTTCTTGTGGGTGGCATGTTTGGGGTGACTCTGTGTGCCTGCATGCTAGTGGCTGTGCAGCAGTGTGCGTCTGAGGATGTGTGAGTGTGTGTGTGTACACACCTAGGGAGGTGATGTGTCTGTGTGTCTCTCTGTGACATGTCTGTTTGTGTATCTCTCAGTCTTGTCCCCTGTACGGGCTTCTTCCTTCTTTTGGTGCTGGTCCTCTTGGGATTTTGGTAGGAAAGGAAGGGAATGAGACTGACCGTGGAGAGGTGGGTTTGTCAGGTGGTAGTTTCAGGGGGGTGGCCTGGGCCCTCCTCAGTGGCACTATGCTCTGGATTCCACAGTTCCCCCTTCAGATCTATGTGTCCTCTGTGCCTGCACCTTCTTTTCTTGTCCTTTGATGCTGTGTCTCAGGCTTAGGTTTCTCTCAGGAACCCAGCCCCCCTAGTCCCCAGCCCCCTGCTGAGCATCTCCTCTTGGGGACCCCAGCTGCACTGCCTCATTCCCCCCTAGTCTCTTGTAGCTGGGAGAGAAGACCCAGAAACAGCCAGATAAAGTGCTCTAGGAAGGGACTCTTGGCAGTGCCATCCATCACTGCCAGCCTTTTCTTTAGTGGCAGGAGGAAGGGCTGGTGCCACAGGTGGACATGGGGGGGGCACCACATTGAGGGGGAGCTGGGCCTGAGGAGGGAGCAGAGATTTCAGGGCCATGTGGGGAGGCAGGCTTTAGGGAGAGCCCTTGGGCCCAGCTGGGATGAGCCCTGGGAGACAGGGCAGGGAACTGGCCTCCCCTTCACCAAGATGGCTGGCGCTGTCACGCCTGAGGGAGCCGAGCAGCTGGTTGCCATGGTGACAGAGGGAGAGCACCGCATGCTAATGATGCTGGCTGGGAGCTGGGCAGTGGAAGGGTCTTCAAGGGGAGAGATGCTGTTCTCCCCAGTAGTGCAGGCCTGAGGTGGGCAGAGGGTGGGTGTGTGGGGCACTGGCTCTCAGGCCTGGGTTTCCAAGAGTAGGAACCTGCAGGCAAGGCTGTTTTTTGCCAGGAAGAGTTGGATGAGGAGTTAGGGTTCTGGGTCTGTGTCCTGGGTTTTTAGGGGTTTTGGAAGATGCCGGTAGTTCTTGGGGAAAGTGTTGGTGGGTGGAAGAAATTCAGAACAAGGAATAAAACTCAGTCCAAGTGTTTCCCTCTCGTCTCCCCCACCTCCCATTTTGTGGATAAAGCCTGTGTCTTCCCAAGAGCTGTTCTGTCTTGAGGCAGCACTTAGCAGTTGTGACCCCCTCCCCCAACTGGCCTCAGACCCAGAACTAAGGAGAAACCCATGCCACTGAGAGAGGAGAAGGGGGCAATGGGAACCATCTGTCCACCTCTTGTCCTGGCCTCCTCTCCACCTTCCTGCTCTGAGGCATCCTGGCCTTCAGCTTCATCCCAGGGCCATGGGAACTCTTTACCCTTAATACTCCCATCTTGGCCCTGCTTTGGCCCCCCCAGGGCTCACATCTCATTGCTACACAGCGGGTATGGTTTCCAAGGGTGATAAAGGATGGTTTCCAAGGGTGACAAGGGATCCTTCCCTATCATCCTGGCCAGATTTCACTGGTGCAGGGTGTGGGGAGTCGGGGGGCTGACATTTCATGGGGCTGGCTGGTCATCTCAGGTTCTGGGGTCTCAGCCCAGCTGTGGGGCCTGGGGCTGCCAGCCTCTCTGGTGCCCTCTGGGGATTGAGATTCTGGTGTGGTGGGCCAGAGTCTCTACCCCTCAGACTGATGGGTGCCCTGGGTCAGGGTTGACCAGGCTCTCTTAAGGGGCCAAGCTAATGCTAAAGAAAAATTCCAGCTGCTCTTGCTCTTCATCTTGGCTATAGGGCTTCTATTTTCCATTTTCAAAATCCATCTCAGAGAGGGCCTGGCCAGAGACAGGGGGTCTGTAGAACAATTTGTGAATGAGGTGTTTGACCCCTTAGAGGTCTGGGCCTTCTGCCCATGGGTCTTGGCTGTCCTCTTTACTCCTTGTCTCTCAGTACTCCTTGTGGAAGAATCCAAGTCCCTCAACCTTCATCCAGTGTCCCCCTAGATTCTGCTTTCTCCTACCTGCTTCCAACCTCACCTTGTCCTCCTGAACCCCAGTTTCCTTATAGGATGCAGGTGTGCAGAGTGCCTGCTCTCCATACAGAGGTTGTGGGAGAGGCAGCCGGAAGGGTTGGAATTGGACAGATGCCTTCCCAAAGCTCGCCTTTGTGGAGGATTCCTTCTAGGCCCAGGCTCCTCTTGCCCCATCTTTTCCTTCTCTGCCAGGGTCATAGGGGTAACAAGGATGGGGTAGGGGCTGGGGTTGGAGGTTCCCCTTGTCCGCTCAATCCCACGCTAACAGGACACTCTCTCTCTCTCCAGGTGGCTTTGATTTTTGTGTCGTGTTTTATTTTCTCCTCCATCCGAATCGTTTTTCTCGTTGACCGTTTTTTTTTTCTCTCCGTCTCCCGGAAGAAAAAAAAAAAGAAAAAAAGAAAAAGGAAAAAGCAGCCCTCCCAGCCTCATGCTTCTCCTCCTTTTCCTTTTTTTTTTTTCCGGCAAGAAGAAAAAAAAAGAAACCAAAATCTCCTCTTCCCCTGCAGTGACTCCCTGCCCCATCCTTCCTCTGGTTCTGCCTGTACCCCCTCACCCTCTCTGGTGTCCCCCTTTTCTCTCTGTCTCTGTCTCTCTCCCCCTCTGTTGCGCTCCACCCTCTATTTCGGCATCGGGCCCCTTTCCCCAGCTTCTGGGCTGGGGCAGCCTTCCCCGATGTCTGTCACAAGTTAAAAAGGGTTTTTAAATTGTGGCAGCAAGAGCTTTTTTTCTCCCCTCTCTTTGGCTGATTTTGATGACTCGTGTTTTCTTTGTTTCTTTCCCCTTTTCTTTCTTCTTCTTTTTTTTTTTCTTTCTTTCTTTCTCTCCTTCCCCTTTCCAAGGTCCGGCTCACCTGACGTTAAACAGCGAAGGTATGGTTTGAAGTTCTGGTTTGCTTTGGATTGAACTGGATTGCCCCCCACCCCCTGCCCCCACCTTCGCCTGGATTTTCTGTTCCTGTCCTTGTTCCCCTTTCCCCTCCTCCACCTGTCCCCGCCTTCCTCCCCTTCCTCCCCCTTCCTCTGCCATGTTTTTATTTTATTGGGGGTGCTGGGGTGGGAGTGGGGATTAGTCCCTGTCTGTGCTCTCCCCTCTCCCCATTTCCCTGACACACTCCATCCACCCTCATCTCACCTTGGTTTCTGACATCAAGAGATGTTTGAACTCCTGCCGTTGTCTCCAAATCACTTTTTGTGTTTTCCTGGTAGTGTATCTTGTTTTTTTCTTTCTCATGGTGGTGTTTTATTTCCTTCCACTCATTCTGATCATTCCTTCTTTTCTATGAACCCAAATAAAAAGAGAAAAGCAGGGGCTGCAGAAAGAATTTGAGGCAGGCTGATTCCCCTCACCCTGCTGCTCTGTGGGATGCCCCCTCTATCCGCAATGGGAGTAAGCGGGAAAAGTGGAAAAAGGCTCGTGTGGGACACCCCCTTTCCACAGTGGTCCCACTGCATGCCCTTGCCCTCGTATGTTTTGAATGTCTCTTGACTGTTTAACAGATGAGGACATTTAAGCCCAGAGAGATGAAGTGACTTGCTAGTGATTACACAGCCTTAAATTGGTGGTACTGTTAGAATTGCTCATCTAAAAGCCCTGGTGTCATTAAGCAACTTGAGACAGAGCCCAGGAATCCTGACTGTGATCCTCTACCCCGTCCTCCCCCCAGCTAGGACCTTCCCCAGGCCTCCCTGTCATTGACTTTTGAGCTCAGGTATTTGGCCTTATAGACCCATAGGCATTGCTTCTCTGCCCAGGGCAGTCCTCTGTGGGCTTGTCTTCCATAGGGACAAGGTGAGGTCCTTAGCCTATAGGCAGGGGAGGCCTACGGGATGAAGACTGGGCTTTGGGGAGAGACTCAGATCTGGAATTGGGGATGGATTTAGGCCGGGGTAGATAGGGGCCTGTGATTCTCATAGGGATGTGAAATTATGGTATGAAATGTGGGGAAAGAGGAAGTCCCAAGTGGAGAGTCAGGACCCGGTTGTTTCACTCACATCCTTCTTGACTGTCAGTGCCTGGTTTTGGGATTGCTGGCTGTGGTTCACCTTTGTCATAGATGAAGGCCCGAAGGATCCCCCAACCTCGGCCCCTCCCCCCCTTACCCCCATGAAAGGTCCTCAGCTCAGGTGTTGTTCAAGCTTTAGTTCTAGGGATTTGGGATGGGGGTGGGAATAAGGGCCCACATAGGAACTTTGAAACTCCATTCTTGAGTTACCCTCATCCTGAAGCCATCCCTTGGGGTCTGGCATAAGGTGTGGATGCCTAGGAGCCAGGCACTGAGTGCACAGGTCACTGGCTGGGGTGGGTGGAGAGTTCAAGCTGACTTGGAGCCCAGATGTGGAAACACGTGCCTGCACGGGCCTTTGGAGAGGAGGCTGGGGGGAGTGTGGAGTGTGGAGTGAGGAGTCCTCCCTGAGAAAGGGCTTCCCCACAAATATGATGAACCTCAGCCAGCCAGGACCTCCCTTGGTATGCATAGCCCTCTGAAGACACATGGAGGGTCAAAGAACAATCCAAAACCATGGCCCTACCCCTGTGATGCCCCACAGTCTAACTGGCAAAGATGTTTACAAAGGTGACATTAAGAGCACTCACTGTAGTAAATGAACCAGGTGTAGATGGAGAACCAGGTCTGGCTCGAGAATAGGCAAAGATCAGAAGAGGGGTGAGCTGTGTGAGTCCTGGAGTTCTGGAGGAGGGGTGCCTGTGCCAGGCTTTTTCAGATCGTGGGCTCTGACCTAGCAGAGAGGATCTGAGCAAAGGGGAGGAGAGTGAGGCAGAAACCAGAAGTGGGAGCTCAGGGGCCTCCAGGTCCTGAGAGCTGGCTGTGTCCATGCTACTGGGCATAAGGGGCTCCGGAGCCAGCAGTGAGGCCTCTCCACCCCTGGACGAGGGACAGAAGTCCATGGTCATGAATCTGATGGTGTCTCGGGCCAGGAGCTCTTGGTTTGTCAACTGATTCTTTCTAGAGGCCCCAAAGTAAGTGAGTTCCCAGAGTAGCTCCCCTCTGCCCCAAATCTGTATCTCTAAGCAAGAGGACCTCTGCCTTGGAGACAACCCTCCATCACCTCAAGGCTGGGGTGGGACTGGCTGGTTAGCCCCCTTTGCCTGACTCCCCAATTCTGCTTTTTCAGTAGGGTCCTTACTGTTCTCCGAGGGGGGGGCCGGGAGAGGAGGAGCCAGCGATGTGCACCAGCCAACAAAAGGTCAGTGACCCCACTGTGCCCAGGGAGCCCAGCCCTTACCCCCTGCAGGCTGACTGCACTTCCCCAGGGGAAGCTGAGTCAATACAGGTGTATCCTCTCTGAGGCCCATGGTACTGGTGGGCCTGCACCCCCAGCATCTGCCCTGGTGTGAAGGGCCACAGGCCTCCATTTGTTTCCCAGAGCTGTGGTCCTGGTGACCTCTGTCCTCTTTCTGTGGCAGTTCAGACCCATCCCTAGAAAGTATCTGTTTCTCTGGTGGAGCGGCCAGGCAGCAGGATAACTTCCCTGCCCGCCCTCTCCACATTTAACCATCAAATTCTCGTTGGCAGATGTGGCATTTATAACATGCGTGTATCACATGCATCACCCTTGTGGAAGGGCTCATTGCCTGGGGTTTACATGGGAGGAAATGGACACTTGCCAAAGCCCCCAAGGCCATCATGAAGCCCTTGAGCCTGTCTCAGTGCTAGAGGTCTTAAGCACTGAGGAAGCCTGTCTTAAGAGGTTCTCGTTCCTAAGGAGTTTACAGGGCACTTTCGCAACCCCTCAAAGAAGGCCAGTGGGTGCCAAGTGCTGGGGCTATCGAATCCTGTCTGCATTCTTTTAGTACGTGATGTTCTGTCGGCCTGGGTTTCCGCCATCCCTGCCCTCTTGCCCAGCTATGTGGTTTCTATTTCAGCTGACTCTTGAAAAGGCAGCCAGGCCGTCCACACTGGAAGTTGCCCCCGAACTCCCCAGGCAAATCCAGAGACTCCTCGGCGTTCCCCTTGTCTTCACGTTCATCACAGTGCTTATTACACTGAGTACGACTGTCACTTTACCTGTTTGCCTTCCTCATTAGACCGAGCTCCCTGAGGACAGCACTAGTTCTTTTTGTTTGTACGCCCCCCCGTGCTTTACATGCAACTGGGCATGTGCTCAGCAAATTTATTTTAAAGATTTATTTTATTGTTTTTGACAGAGATAGAGAGAGACTGAGACAGAGACAGAGAGAGACAAAGAGAAGGGGGAGGGCCCAGAGCAGTCTCCATAGTTGAATTTCATCAGTTTTTGACATGGTTTTGTTCCACACAGGTGGGCTGGGGTCATGCAGGGCGGTAATTGGGCTGGGGGCCTCCAGCATGGGAGGTATGCTCCCTCGAGCCAGGGGCCGAGCCAGGGCGAGAATCGAACTGGGGGCCTCCCGCCTGGGAAGCACACTGCAGTTCAGCATATGGGTCCGCATGGGCCGGGGCTGGGATTCAATCCTCGGTCCCCAGGGCAGCAAAGCGAGTGCTTAACCCTCTGAGCCATCCCAGCTTCCCCCAGCAAATTTATTTTAAATGGGTGACTGGTCTTTGTTTTCCAGGGGCTCATTCACATTCTAACAAGTAGGTGCGATAAAGCGTGATACATGCAAAGTATATGAAAAGTGCAGATAATTTATCCAATGATCTAGAGAGAGCAACACACACACACACACACACACACACACACACACACACACACTCTGACATACCAGTACAAGAGTACAAGGCCCATTTGTGGAATGGGTCACAGTTTAGGAAGGTGCACCCATCTGTCTGTTCTCTTTCTAGATGCCTATAGCAACCTGTGAGGTAGGCCAATGATTTACTCCTTTGTCCAGAGGAGAAAGCTGAGGCTTACAGATGTTGTCTCTTGGCCAAGGTCACAAAGCTGGTGGAAGAGCCAGCATTAGTGCCCAGGTCTTTCTCACATCACACTTCCTCTCAAGGGAGCAGTACAAGATGTTACTAGGCAGTAAGTGCCAAATGAACAGAACAGACAGCTGTAGAGCTTGAGAGGAGGGAGGGCTGGAGGGGCCTGGAGACCTTCCCAGAGGAGGGCTCTAAGCTGGGACCTGGAAAGGAGGCAGCTGCTCTGTCCCTCACAGCCCTCCGAAATCCAGGACCACAGCAACTGGTCTCTAGCCACATTCAGCTTCACTGGGGACATTTGTGGGGCTCCTTGCTCCAGACCTGGGAGATAAACATATATCAATGACTACCCCACTTCCTGTGCTAGGGGCTATTAGGAGCTCTGATTGTTGCTGGGAGTTGTAGTTCCCAGATGTCTGGGTTGCGAGATGGGGGAGAGCGCCCCCTGGTGCTTCAGGTCTCGCTCCTTCCAGTTCTAGTTTGCTCTGCCAGCCCCCCCACATCTTTACCACCCCAAAAGCCCACCTCTCAATCGCTTGAAGTTTTGCTGCCCTTCCCCTCACTCAGGGTCTGTCTCTGCCCTTCCCACCATCCTCGAGTTTTCTTGTTCACGTTTGCTCATCTCTTCTTTGTCCCTCTCCTCAAATTCTTTCAAGCTCTCTCTGGTTGCTCCAAGCCTCTTTCTGTCTCTGGGCCTTCCAGGGTCTCTGGCTGCAGAGTGGCTGGCTTGCCTCCTCTCCTAGGAGACCTGAGGCAGAGCCCAGAGGAATTGAGGACTGTCTTGTTTCTCCACTTTGCCTTGGCAGCTGTGGTCCGGTCTCAGGCCTGCCTTTCTCCTTTCTCCTGGCGTCTTTTGTTCTGTCCCAGTCACTTTTTTCACGTGATTGCCTTCTTTTCTTTCTGCTTGACTCGCCCTTTAATATTTCCTTTGACTGCAGTGAAGGTGAGGGAGTGGGAGGGAAGGCCTGGCTTCTGGGAGGGACTAGTATGTGTAGCAAACCCAAGGTCAAACACGTTCATTTTTCTGGTCCTTGAGCCCCCAGCTCTGCCAGTGTCTGGGCAGCAGGCCTGGTTGCTATGGAAACAGTAAGGTCCTGAGAAAGCTTTGCTTCCATTCCCTAGAGGTCGCTGTCCCCCTTTCCTTGCTGGCCTTCTTCCCATCGCCTTTACCTGTCCCCTCCTAGCTTCCTCCTTGTCTTGATCCAGATTGCTTTACTCTGTCACCTCGTGCTCCCTCACTGCTCTGAGCCATCACCATTTTATTTTTGTCCCTGAGTTCCATGGTTCTCCCTACCACTGTGTCCTTCCTCTATACCTTCTCCTTCTTGACTCCTCCTCTTTATTTCCTGGCACTCCCCTCTGGACCCCTGAAGTAGGCAGAGCCGTGGTTCTGACTGTCCCCATGTTGCCTGTGTCCCTACCAGCCTTGCTGCCCTGTGGCCTCAGGGAACCGGGCCTTGCCAGGTGCAGCAAGTATGGTGCCAGGCTCTGGGGCAGCAGCTGGTGCCTTGGCATCCGGAGGCAGTGAGTACAGAGTCGATGGGCAGCCTGCCCGGATGGAGAGAAGAAGTAGGGCTGTTGTGTGCAGGGAGGGGCATCTGCAGAAAACACACCCAAAGAGCCCCTGTTTCCACACGTGGCGCCTGCTGCTGTGGTCTGGCCCACAAGAGTTCAGGTGCCTTCTGGGGTCGTGCAGGTGCCTGGCATCATGTCTTGCTCCTTCCCAGACCTGGGTGCCTAAACTAAGAACCCCCCTCCTCTGCACTCCATAAAGGCCTTTGCCCTGCTGCCTTGTTCTGTGAGGTGGGCTGACAAGTCATTTTCTGGGAAGGAGAAGCGAGTCATTGTCAGAGTCCAAGTTCTCTGCTCTCCCTTGCCTCCATGGTCCCATTCTCTTCCCTCTACAGGGACTCTGGCTTGTGAAGCTGTTGGTCTGGCACCCCAACTTTCCTCTACCGAGCTGTTGACCTCTCACTTGTCATCCACTTATAGAATGCTAAATGCCTCTAAAGGCTCTCCCAGTTATTTTTGCTTCTGCTTAAAAAGTGCCACTGGAAGGTGTCCCCAGTGGAGTGCTTATACGCACACACATGCACTTGTGCATGCAGGAGAGCCAGGCCTGCCCTTGCACTCTCACCCCTAGCCACCTGCCTGGCACAGGCAGTCTCACACCCACCCTCTGGGGGCCCTCAGAGGCTCTCCGCCTAAGGGCCTACCTGTGCTGGCTTGAAGGCCACCTGTGGAAGCCCCACCCAGTGGTCTGCCACTACCTGGTACCATCCCTGTCACCTGTATTGCCTTACCATGTGTCTTACCCCTACCTCACCCACCTCACTTGCTTCCTCATTCTTCTTGTCTGTTCACTGCTACCTAGCAGGCCTCCTATTCCCATCCCCCATGATGAGACCTGAAACTGTCCCTGGGCTGAGAATGGTTATCACTGAGAAGAGGCAGGTTGCACTCAGGAGACCTTGGTGTCTTAGCTGCCCGGGAGGCACTCCAGGGATAAGTCGGGTGGAGCCTCTTGTGTCTCTTCCACATCCCTTTGTTAAGGGGAGTGGCTGATGGAGGGCTGGTAGGGGGAGGAGGCAGTGAGAACGTTTGCTTTGCCTGGCCCCAGTGACAGCTTAATTGTCAGCTGTCAGTGTGAGAACCACTTAGCAGCCTCCTGCTTTGGAAATGGACACGGGGAAGTTGACTTCTGACAGCAGCGGTGGCAGGGTCCTGGGAAGAGGGTGGACAAGCAGGGGAAGGGGAGAGGGTCCACACTTGCAGTAGGGGCTCCTGTGCCTAGACCTGCACCTGGGCTGCTAGAAGGGAAGAGGGAGGTCTGGTGTACCCTGTGCCACTCAGCCCTGTCCCCTTTCCCCACTGCACGGTGTCCAGGCAAGGAGGAGTTTGTGGCGACCTTCAAAGGCAATGAATTCTTCTGCTACGACCTGTCACACAACCCGATCCAGAGCAGCACGGACGAGATCACGCTGGCTTTCCGCACCCTGCAGCGCAACGGGCTGATGCTGCACACGGGCAAGTCGGCCGACTACGTCAACCTGTCTCTCAAGTCTGGGGCTGTGTGGCTGGTCATCAACCTGGGTTCAGGAGCCTTCGAGGCCCTCGTGGAACCTGTCAATGGCAAGTTCAACGACAACACCTGGCATGACGTCCGGGTCACCCGAAACCTGCGCCAGGTAGGGGGGCCAAGCAGAAGGCCAGGGGCCAGCTGTGTCTGGGGCGGAAGGGGAATGTGGAGGCCAGGCATCAGGGCTGGGCATGGAGGTTTGGTTCCGGAGGAGATCGAGGGCTGGGCATGGAGGTGTGGTTCCGGAGGAGATCGAGGCCTAGGGCTGAGGGTCCAGGAGTGCAGTGGTAGCTGACAGGCTTCAAGGACCAGGGGGCCAAACCAGGCTGAAGAGCTGGAGCCTGAGGGGTGGGCGGGGCCAGGCTCAGATCCAGGGTAGCTGCTGGGTTTTCAGGGGCTGGAGCTGAGAGATCAGGCGATCTGGCAGAAGGGCAGTTTGGGAGATGGGAGGAGTGAGATAGTCTCTCCACATTATAGCACCCCAGGGCCCTCCTGTGGTGTAGGGAGACTCTGGCCTAGTGGAGCAGCTGTGGGTGTCCTGACACTTAGGGCAGAAAGACACACAAAAGCCAGAGGTATGTGTGGGGGCAGGATGTGGCCTGCCCCCAGGTGGGGCCATTCTAGGACAGAGGCAGGGAATGGGGTCAGAGCAAGGTGGAGACGCAGCAGGTACGTGAGGGAGAGCAGGGCTGCATTAGGGCTTCATCCTGTCTGGGGCAGCACCTCCAAAGGAGCCCAGGCTCTCCCAGCAGCCCACAGCTGTCTTTCTGCGGCTCCCAGGCCAGCCCACGCAGGAGCGCAGAGAGTACTCTTGGGCTGGTCCCTGCAGGCAGGCAGAAAAGCGCTCTTCTCTGCAATGTCCCTCTCAGCTCCTGCTCCCAGACTTACCCCCCTGGAGAGCTGCCAGTGTTCCTGGGCATCAGCTCTGTCGCCTTAGTAGTGGCCTTTTTGCCTCTCACAAGGCCCAGAATGGCTGTGGCAGGTGAGGCCATCTAGCTGGCCAGGCTTCTGCTTGACAACAGCCCCCACAGCTTGTTTCCAGCTCTGAAAAGGTCCCGCCGCAAGCGGGGTCCAAGCCAGGCCCTCTTTCGAAAGCAGGAGAGGCCACTGTGTTTCTATGGTGGCCCTTGTCCCCACCTCCTGACTCCTTGTCCTGCTCACTCAGAACGCAGGCCCAGGTGTGCAGGCTTTGGCTGGCCCTTCCCTTGTGAGTCCACTGCTTTCTCTGATGACAGGGAAGCTCTTCTGGCTCCACCTCCAGCAACATACTGGTAGATGCTCTGAGCACAGAACACCCCTGCCCTGGAGGGGGCGCTCTCTGCTGGTTTGCAGCCTTTCTCTTGCTGGCTATCATCTCTGTTTCCTGGTTCCGATTGTGTGGTAGCTAACCTTCTGTTGTCTCCTCCCCCTTCTCCCCTTCCTCCCATTGAAAGGCTCATTGGTGGTGGTTCGGAGTTCTGGCTGACCTTGCACTCTTCTTATCTGTTCTTCAACACCATTGAGTGATGGTCTAATGGGGATACCCCTTCTGTTGTGCCTCTCCCTCACTGTGGGAACAGCATGAGGAATCCTGCTGTTCTCTCTGAGCCTGCTTCGACCTCTTATAGTTGGCCCCCAACCCCTTGTAGTTGGCCCCCAACCCAGGCGCCTATTCTTAGTGACCCTTGTGCTTTGGAGCTTGGCGGGGGCACTCCTCGGAGCAACGCTTCTTCATGTCACATCCTTCCCTGATGGTTGGAGGGCTGTCCTATGTTGTCACCATTCTCTGAGCCCACCTGCATGTGTCAGGTACATTTACCATACGTTTATGTGCCACACACATTTTGCTGTGGGAGTGTGTGTGGGAGAGTTGCCTTTGGTGCTTCTTGCTTGCTGTCCCTCCCCAGGACCAGTGCTGTCCCCTGGTATTATCTTTGGAAAGATGCTGCAAGCCCAGAGTTCCTCTCTGAACATCATTTGGTCAATAAGTGTGTTGTGTGTCCATATTGGGTATAGAGGGAAGAAAGGCATGGCCCCTCTCAGACCTTCAGCTCTTGAGGAGACAGGATGAGTCTGTTAAAAGTGAACAGAGCCAAGCCATGCAAGTACCAGCTGAGTGGCAGAAACTAAATGTTCCAGGAGCTCGACAAACACTGAGAAAAGGGGGAGGTCTGTGACTAAGGGAGGGGGAAAGCCACAGAGGGGAGGAGTTCTCTTCTGCACTGAGTGTAGATGGTGAGCCATGATAGTCTGCCCAGGCCTCATAGTCATGAGTCCATGCTGGAAACTGATGGAAACCACGTCCCCTGGCCTGTTCTACCAGATGGGGTAAAGCAGAGTCAGGTCAGGTTGACCTAAACACAGGCTTTCAGGGCCAAAGGAAGTATCTGCTGAAAGAAAGGCTTGTATTGAGAATCCTTTTTAAAAGGGGTTTCTGGGGGAATTTTTTTTTTATTCCAGTTCATTGTTCATAAAGTGAGATACAGCCCTTTTTTGGTCACTGTGGCCATCAGGGAAAGGTCAGCTTCAGGACTTACTGCTGTCACCCAAGGCCTAGCCTGTAGTGAGTCCATCCGCACCAGGCTCCTTGAGTGCCTAACTCTCAGGGCTTCTGAGAAGAAGTCATTGTTGTCCCTAGAGTAGTAGTTATTGATGGAGGGTGGTGTGTGTCTCTCTCCTTACCCAGGAGACATTTGGCAATGTCTGGAGACATTCTGGGTTTCACAGCTTGGGGGACGGTGCTGCTGGCATCTAATGGGTGGAGGCCAGGAAGCTGCTAAATATCCCACAATGCACAGGAAAATCCTACAGCATAGACGATCTGGCCCAAAATGACAGTGGTGCAGAGGTGGTGAAACACTGCTCAAACAAGTTTATATAGTGTCCAGGTGGCGTCCTTGGATTAGAAAAATTCTTTTGTGATCTGAGAGGTGATTTGGGTTGGGAGCAGGAGATTTGAACCAGTGTCCTGTTTTCCTAGGTTTTGTGGGCAGGAGCCAGGACAGAAGGTAATGTAAGAAATGACATCTGTCTCCCTTATAGGGTAGATGGCAGGGTCTGAGAACACACCGGTCTCCACATTGTTTTTCTTCTGCAGCTATGGGAATAAGTCAAGAGGAGAGCTCCAAAGACTGGAAGGAGGCAGAATTTCCTCCCTTTCCTCAGCACTAGATAATTACCCCTGAAATCAAAAGGCTCTTAGAACACAGCAGTTAGGACTGGGGGAGGCCTGACTGAGACAGCACCTTCCTCTCCCTTCAAACCCAGCCGGAGGCCACTGTGACTGGCGGTGTCTCTTGGGGGATCTTTGCAGGAATGATTACCTTTGAGGATTCCCTGAGGCTTAGTTTAATCCTGGGCCCACTCTTTTCCCAAACCCAGTATGCTTCCCACCACCATGCAAGCCAAGTGCAAACTCACTTCATCAGCCAGAACCAAATTTGGAAGACAAGCTGCCTACCAGAGTATCACATGGTGATTCCGCCTGCCCAGCCCCCATGATGCCAATTCTTTTTTTTTTTTTAATATATATTTTTTATTTATTTATTTTTATTTTTGACAGAGAGAGAGAGAGAGAGAGAGAGAGAGAGATACAGAGAGAGAACTGAACTGGGGGAGCTCCCAGTTCAGCATATGGTTCCGCACGGGCTGGGGCCGGGACTCGATCCTCGGTCCCCGGCGCTGCAAAGTGAGCGCTTAACCCACTGAGCCGTCCCGGCTTCCCCAATGACGCTGATTCTAAGTGAAGAGATTTTCAGGAGTGCTCCAGATCCCCAAAATTGGGTCTGCCGGGCATTTGGGAATCCCTCTCCCACCTGAAGGTCTGAGCCACTCTTCTTCTCTAGCATCTCATGGGTCCTGTCCCAGGGCCTAGCTGTGCTACTCAGCCCACTCTGTCTGCCAGCTTTCCTCGATCCTCTTTGTTCCCACAGTTCTCCCACCAACACCTTTCTGCCTATGGAGATCCTAGAGCTGGGAGTTGAGTCATACAGACTGAGTTCAAACCCCAGCTCTGCCCCAAGTTTGAGCGACTTGAGGCGAGTAATATAACCTCTCTGCTCAACTCCTCATGGGCAAGGTGAGAAAAAGGTTTCTGAAGTGATGCTATAAAGCACAGTGCCAGCACCATGTGAGCACGGAAGGGCTGCTGCTGTTATCATTAGCTGTGGGTTTGTTTTTTTTTCCCCAATCCATTATCAGCCTAAATGCCACCTTCTTCATAAAGCCTTCCTTGATTCTCCCACCCCTCCCAGCCAGTCTCCCTTCTTTGCTACATTTTAACCCTATCATCTCGTTCTGTCTACGTGGTCAATATTTGTGTTCATTTCTTTCCTCTACTTCTAGGTGGTAAGTTCTCTGAGGGCATAATACCAGCCACTAGTTATTTTTTCTGGTTCATTTGGGCTGTCTTCAAGCCAGTTCGTGAGTTTTGGACATGAGGGCCCAGCAGATCCATTTTATACAAGCATTGAACTATCTCTTGTTCTCTGGAAAAGACCTCTATCCACAGAACTGTGTCCCTCTTTTACACCATTGCTCAGGTTGCACAGCTCCTCAGTTCAAGGATCTCATTTCTTTTTTGGACCTCACTAATTTTGCTAACCATCCTGTGAAGTGGGCGACAGTCCCATCTTACCTATGAGGAAATTGAGACTCAGCACATTAAAGAACTTGCCCAAGGTTATCTGGTTAGGAAGTGGTAGAACTGGAACTCCTTCTGCCTTCAAAGCTACTCCATTTCTCTGACTCCCAGGGAGGAGGGCCTGGTTGTCATTGGTACAGAAGACAAAGGTGGCTGTAGTGAGTCCTCTATGGTTCTGTCATTCTTGGGTGTTCCCAAATCTCAAAGCCATCTGAATGTTCTTCTTGTCTTGGAAAACAGGCCCCTCTTATCTCTGAGTGGAGTGGGCACCTTTTTTCTTTGTTCTGAGCTTCTCTTGCTCAAGCTCCACAGTGATTGTCTTCATCCAGATTTTTGTGATTTTTGTGTGTAACCACCCTCTTGACTTTCTTGAGAGGCTGGAGCTATACCCAGAGTTCAAGGTGGGGATGGGTTGTAGTTTTGTCCAAAGGCCCTTGGCCACAGGAAGTTACTGCTTGGTATAATGACTGACTTCTCCCCTTCATCAGGCGTGGTCATTCTGGTGCTCTTGGGCTGTTTCTGTAAGTGGGGAAAAGGTGTCATGGTTTATCTGTTAGTCTGAAGCCTCAACTTTCCAGATTCTGTCCAGGAGCTTTTCTTCAGGGGAAACTTGGATCGCTGGATACCTTCTTTAGTGGAAGGCCCAGGCTTTAAACTTACATCTCTTCTCTCTCAATCTTGTTCCTAAATTTGCTTTTCTACTTGTTAAAATAGAAGTTGTCTGTGAAAGTTGAAACTGATTTTTTTCGTAGTTTAGCCTCTACCACCAGTTCTAATTAAAGAACGGTCATAGCCAGATTTCCCTCCAATGCATTGATACCAGGAAGCATTAACCTTTTCTGGTGCAATTGGCTTAGCTGCCCTGAAGCTTACTGTTCCTTGTCCTGACTGCTTGGACTCTCTATTTTGTGACAGTCCTCCTCGCTGATAATACTGGTCCTCAGATCATCCGTTATCTCCTCACTCCAGCCATTGCCCCCACAGTTAGACTCTCACCCTCCTGCTATGCAGACTGCTTTTGCATCACTAATAATTAATATTGGTTATTCAGCACTTCTAGCTGCTAAATATTGAATTCTGTTATTTTTAATTATACGAGGCCCTTATTAATTGTGTTCCTGAATTAGCCCTGTGCCTATTGGTTATAATAACTGTCTAACTAATGGATCTGTCCCTAGAATACCTTTCCTTCTCACAATCTCTCTTTTGGGTATGCAGTTTAGTATTTAATGGACATCAAGCAATTGTGTCCCTCTGTCTCTGATAGACACTCTAAGTGAAGCTGCCTCAGTCACTTTGACATCTGCTCCCCAAAGACCAGGGCAATTTTGAAGGTGGTTATTGCTGTGTCTTTGGCCATGAGAAGAGAAAGTGAACTAAGAGCCACATGGGGCTGGGGAGTCTAGAGACTGGGGTAGAAGAAGCTGGCTTATAGCTTAGGGAGGAGTAAAGGATTTTAGAGGTAGGTGAGCACTTGTGTTCCTTTTTGTGGTGTGGGGTGTGGGGGTGGGCGGTGAATTTCTGCTGCTGGCTTTGGGGAGGGGAGGCTCAAGAGTCTGTGGGTATGCTCCAAGGAGGCTAGGCTGCTGGGAAAGCCTTGCTAATTCCAGAGACTTGCAGCGGTGGTGGTGGTGGGCACTTAATTCTGGGAGGGATGGCTGCCCAGAGGAGCAGAAGAGAACAGGAATGGAGTAACTGAAGAACCTGGGAACTTTTTGGGAAATGTGGGCTCTAAAAAGTCAAGTTAGGCAGGAAGGTGGAGTTAGCTATGGGTGGGAGAGAAGAAGGAGGGGAAGGAGGATTTCGGGCCATTAGACATGATAATAACAGTGAACCCTCAGCCAGCCCATGGAGGGCAAGGTTTCCTTTTCCTCATTCTGAAGGCAACTCACTCTGTCTTCCTTTCTCAAGGAAGAGAAACAGGACAGAAAAAAAGAAGCTGCCCCTCTCACCATGACTCCCTGGATCTTTTTGTCTGTCCTCTATCCTCAGGAAAAGCAGATACCTATATCCCCTCCTATGCTCCTTGGGTATCCCCTCCCTTTACCTCCAAAATGAAATTGCCTCATTCTAGCCACTCCTGTAATTCTTTAAGGGCACTGGTCACTCTTCTCCCAGCCTGACAGGCAGTTGGCCCATCGCCAATCAGTTAACACATTAACTCAACATGGTCCTTGGTCAACCAGTTGGCCAGCACCACCTTGCTCTTTAGCCAGTTCTCTGGAAAGCCATCTGGTTGACCAGTTAGCCAACAAATCCACTTGTCCAAGCCAGTTCTCTGGAAAGCCATCTCATTGACCAGTTAGCCAACAAACCCACCCATTCATTACCCAAGTCAATAGCCCACCCCTTTCTCACACCCCTTGCTCCCTCCCTTCCTTCCCCTCAACTCCCTAACATTTCAGCCAATAGGACTTACTAATACTGCATAACTGGGTCTGCTTTTTAACCCCCTGCCTTCCCTCTCTCACCCTCTGTTGGAAAACCCCGTTGCCAACTCTGTGTGTGTTACTAACACGCTTATAACCCAGGGGACCAAATGATGGGCAGGGACAGATGGGGCAAGGTATGAGTGAAAGACCGAACTAACCTTTCTGTCTCATCTGCGGAATGTCAGCCATCTTTAAGTCTTTGCTTTCTTGGTCCAGTTCTTTTGTTGTTTTCTTCTCTACTAACCAAGGTCTTTAACTGTTTCCCCTTCTCTGCAGCTGGCTCTTCCTCCGGGAAGGGATGGGGGAAGAGGAATCCAGAGGAGGGCTGGGGGAGGGATTGGGAGAGGAAGGGATTTAATTCTTGTGTGTGTGTCTTATTTCTCCCGCTCATCATAATTTAATTTTCTTCAAACAAAATACTTTAGCTGAACCTGAGGTGGGTGGGTCTGAACAGACAACCAAATACATATGGATATATATTTTTCCTCCTTTCTTGAGTTTCACAGTTGGTCATTTTATTTTTCTTTTCTTTCGTTTTGTTCTTTTGTTGTTGTCTTTGTTGTTTTTTTATTTTGACCCCTCCCCCCCTCCCATATCTCCGGTGAAGCACGCAGGGATTGGACACGCTATGGTAAACAAACTGCATTATCTGGTAGATATCACTCTAATTGTCTTACCGTTTGGTTTGCCGTGGGTTTTTTTAACTGTTCTATTCTCCCTCTTTTGTTTCCTTTCCCCATTTGGTTTTGGTTGTTTTGCTCTTCCAATTGTTTTTTAGCGGTCTGGACAATCTTTAGATTTTGCTTCTCTTTTAGTTTTCCTCTTTCCCTTTTCTTTCTTTCTTTATTATTATTATTTTTTTGTCCAAACTCAAATCCAAAAGACAAATGGAAATTGAGGAATTTGGCCTGTCCATGTCCTATACTCTGACTCCTGAATTCAGATTCCTGGCCAGAGGGACCTGGGGGCAGGCCCCATGTTCATTGGCTCTGGTTAGACTAGCCCAATGCCAGGCTGCTTATTTCTATTGCTTTCTTTTATTCCTTTTCCTCCTCTCCCTCGTTTTTTCTCTTTGATTTAGTTTCTTTCTTGGTCTCCTGAAAATCCATGGAAAACACCATCCCATGACATGCTACGCTCTGCTCACTGTCTGCTCTGGGACAGGCCCCTCGAGTTGGGGGAGGGGGCTGGGGATGAGACCTCCGGTGGCAGCCAGCTGGGCAGGTTCCCCCAAGAGGGGTGAAATGGCCCTGGGAAAGGCACAGTAGCCTGGGACTAGTCTGGAGCTCCTTCAAATCACCAGTTTATTCTAGTTTGGGGGCTGCTTCATGCTGGTTGCCAGGGAAGAGATGACATCCCCTTCCTCACTTCTCAACTTTGAGGGTCCCTAGTTCTGTCTCCCCTCACATTTTGCATGGCACGAATGGTCTTTTTCCCCAGCAGGGTTAGCGCCCAGTCTCTCCCCTAGCTCTGCTGCTCTGACTAACACTGTGTTTCACACCGTCTTCTCTCCCCGCCATCCCTCCTCCCCTTTCTCTCTGCCCCTTTCCTGTCCAGCATGGCCTCTGTGCCCCGGTTGGTTTCCTTCCCCATTGAGGGGGTGAGAGGAGGAGGCCCAGGAGGAGGTACTTGTTGCCAAGC
The DNA here is from genome assembly GCA_004027555.1 of Craseonycteris thonglongyai. Lineage (NCBI taxonomy): Eukaryota > Metazoa > Chordata > Mammalia > Chiroptera > Craseonycteridae > Craseonycteris > Craseonycteris thonglongyai. Next base: position 66,703 of record PVKE010001674.1, on the reverse strand, counting down.
TCCTCTGTTTGGGTTGGGCTCAGTCCCGGTGAGTGTTGGTGTGGGTGTCTGTGTAAACGCAGCTGGTGTATGTTGGTGTGTGGGTGCGACTGTGTGTAAATGTTGGTGTGACATTTAGGGGTTGTTAGTAGGAGGCTGTACTGCGTGTTTGTGAGACTGCTGGTGATTCTACATGTGTAAATGCTGGTGTGAGTTGGGGGCTGCGTGACTGCGTGCTTATGCGTTTTTAAGCCTGGGGAGGAGTCTGTAGGGAGGGAGTTGTGGGGGTTGGAGCAGGGAAGGAGCCAAAGCTGGCCCTTTGCTCCTTGCCTTGGAGTGTATGCCTGCAGGCCCTGCTGTGCGCCATCCCCTGGGATTCCCTCATGCCTGCCTGGTCCTGGCTCTGCAGCAGCAGGCTGTTAGTCATCACCTATTAATAATGCAGAGTGATTGAGCACCAGGCTGGGGACCCTGCAGATGGACGTGTCTGCTCCCATGGGGCCCGAGCTACGTGGGGCAGCTGCCTGGCCTTCCCAGCCTCCCAGGTCCACGTGGCTGCCCGGCTGGTGAGGAGGAAAGCATGACAGCTAGGCATGCAGTCTGTGTGACTCTCCCACCTTCCTGGGAGGCTCTACCTCTCAGGCCGTGTCTGGCCTGTTCTGATGCTTTCACAGGTCTGTTTTTATGCACCCCCCAGACCTGTGCTAACTCTGTCCTCCACCCTGTCCCCGAGCTTGTGTCCATGGTTATAGCCATCCTAGCCCTCCCCAGCCCAAGATTCCATCTGCCACCCCCAGTTGTCCCCGTGTTCGAATGGAGCCACACAGTGGTCCCAGCACCACCCCATCCATAGGCTCTGTTCTCCAGATGTCGCCTGCTGCTCAGGCCAGGTCATTGAGTACCAGGAGCTGGGCATTTGAAATTCTTTTCTTTACAGAGCTTCACCGTGACGTTGGGGACCGAAGGGAACAAGATAAGTCCACATAGTATATACCTCAAGCACCTGAGGGGAGTGCCGTCTGAGAATTAGGACCCTGTAGACCTTCTTTCTTCTCATCTCAGTTCAGTTAAAGATTGACCACGTTAACTGGGTGTGACTCAAGCTCAGTTACCACACAAGCTGACAATACACTTGCATTGCCTATTTCATGGGATCAGTGGGAAGGTCAAGAAGGGTAATAGAAGTGAAAGCAACTGTACTCCGTAAAGGGAATTACGTATAATTTTATTAAGCTTGATATATGTTAACTGACTATCTCAGTGTTTCCAAGGCAGGGATGTTTTATAAAGATGTAATTTCCTTCCCATAGCAAACTCTAGAGCATACAGCGTCTCTGGCCCCACTGGAGACCCTATTACTGTCCCTTTGTAGGAATCAGTCTCAAAGTAACTGCATGAAACCCCAGAATGTCTTAGGAATTGGGCCTGGGGAAGAGGAGGAGGAGAGATGGAGTGACTTGGTTGAGCTGTTTAAGAAGCAAACCACCCTATCTGGTTTCAGCCCTGGCAGGGAAGAGCGCTGTTAAATTCTCCATCTCGGAAACCTATGTTCTCTGGTGTGAGCATCACTGCTTGATGATCAGAGCTGGTTGCCTCTGGGTGGCCTGAGGAGCCTCGTAAACCTTAGGAACCTGTCCCAGGGATCCACTCTTCCAGGCCACAAGTGGAGTCAGAAAACGGGTCACTAGAGGAGACAGAGCTCAACTCCCTCTGATTCCCAGGCATTTCTCAGCCGGGTTCCTGCTGATTTTATATTTATTTTTACTAATTCATGTACATGGGCTCTTTTCTTGTTATTTGAGCATTTCTCCCTGGGGGAGAGGGTGGATACAGACCAAAAGACCAACCAGTTGAGAGGTTTGAGTTAGATGTGATCAGGCTGATGAAAGTTTACTTGTAAAAATAACAGTTCTTTGTACATAGATTGGGAGCTTTGGTTCCTCCAAATAGCTCTCATCTTTTGGATATCATTTAAACCCAATGAATGCCTAGATCGCAGGCAGCAGGCAGGAATTATTCCCAGTTAATAGATGGGAAACCTGTTGCCTGGAGGAAGCCTGGGGTCACATAGCCAGTTCAGTGATTTCACTTGAGTTGCCTTGTTTGATCCTCATAGTAAGCGTGGGAGAAGTGGTAGTGGCAAAAGTTGTTAACCCCCTTCCACAGATTCTGAGAGTCTGAGGGAGAGGTAAAGTGAGATTGTTTGGGAAAGGCTCTGGGAGATGCCAGAGGGGTATCCCCTCTTCCTCAGCCTTTCTTCCTGGGGCATGGTGGGCAAGGAGTGCCGCTATGGGAGTATTTGTGACCTGGGCCTGGTCACATATTCTGCCAGCCTCTCTAAGGGGAGCTAAGCAGAGCAGAGCAGAAGAGAGGTGTGGCCAGTGGGGAAGATTGAGAGCCCATCCAAGTGGTAGATTGCCCCTTGTGGCACCTCTAGCCCCACTCCTGGTTCCTGGGGGGTAGAACTGAGGCTGGGTGGCGGAACTGAGGCTGGGTGGCTAGGTGCTGGGCACCCCGCCCTCCTCCCTGGCTGGGCATGGCTCTTCTTGTGCAGAGATGTGGCCCCTTCCTCCTGGCCTATCTGGTCCCCCACTCAGGCTCGGCCTGTCTGCATTGCATGGACTGGCGTGGGTTGGGTGTCTCTGCTGTGTTTTGGGGCTCTAGCCATGGTCCTGAAGATGAAAAGGCTGCTGGTTGGAAATCAGCTCAAGACTTCTCCCACTGTCTTCAGTGGGATGTGGTGTGTGAGCATGTGTGTCTGGGATCCGTGATCAGTGGCGAATGGGCAGTGGGAATGAGCACCTGGGTCACCCTCTGGTGAGGAAGGTCTGAGTCTAAGGTCCCTTCCCTTTTCTTTCTGTCCTAGTGGGGGCTCCTCTCCCCTCCTCTCCTGGAAGGAAGCTTCTCTTTCCTGCACCCTCACAGCTTTCTTGCCTCCATCTCTGCTCTTACCTATCTCCCCCAGCCTGGCCCGCATGCCTTCTCACCTGTGGCTGCTTTTTCTCTCCTCTCCTGCTGGGCCTGGCCCCCACTCTGGCCCTCTAACCTGCTTGTGTTCTCACTGCAGTGGCTGTTCTGTGTTGCATGGCACCCTCTGCCCTCCTCCCCCGCTGGCCCTCTCCCTTCCAGAAGCTGCACGGGGGGGCTGGGGGGCTGGGGCATCATGAATCCCCAGGGTGGAGGGGGACAGGGGAATTATTCCCCTGTTTTCTGCTTTTACTAACGAACCCGCCATTTTTGTGTCTGGACTTTGATTTGTCTGAGGGAACAGTCGGGTTTACTAATCTGTCATCTCCCTCCTTGCCTTCCCCTGAGACCTTTCTCCATTCCCCTGCCCTTGGCTTCCTTTCCACCCCCGTGCCCATCCCCCACGTTCTCTACTTCCTCCATCCCCAGGCTGACCTCCCTTCCTCTGTACACCTTCTGGTGTTACCCACCTCCTGCTATCCTCTTCCCCACTCCCTGGGCCAGGGCTGCTCTAAAAAAGTAGTTGTGAATTTGGGGGACAGATCGGGTGATTAAGGCAGTCCTTTTCTACTGGGGGTTACTACGTGGCAGTAATTTGCATAAAACCATGGGGACAAGATTGTTGTTTTGCACCCAGTCTGGAGGATAGTTAAGGAGGACTCCCCCTTCCCTGTCAGGTCCCTCTCGAACTCTGAGCTGGCAAGGCAAGGGAGCTGGCTGAATGGACTGGGTCAAAGAGAGTTCAGAGGTCAAGAAAGATGTCAGTAGCTGGTGCCCTGGCTTCTGGGGCTGGGAAGGATGAACAACTGAAGACTCCAGTGGGCTGGGAGGCCAAGTGTACTGATGGCGGCCAGAAGAACCTCTTCCTGGGGAGCTTTGGGGCTGCACAGAAGCAGGGGTGCCCGGTGAGAGCAGTCTGGGAAGACCGAGGCTCTGCCCACTAAAGGGTCCCAAGGCATTCGGTTTATAGATGGGACACAGGCAGCGAGAGCCAAGTGTGGCCTTGAGTCAGAAGGTGACTTGATGCTCACCTTTAATGACCATGATGTGTCCCTGGGCCATGCTGGAATTAGTGGGGTTATAGGGACATGTCAGGTTGGGTGCCTACCCTTCAGGATATGATTGTCTATTTGGGGTGACTAGATGTAGGCTCAGGAACTAGTTAGTGGCCCAATTCCAGGTCTCAGTGTAGCATCAGGAGTGGAGGTGGTGGGTAGGATAGAGTGGAATTTGTCCCAGGGAGACCCCTTCACCCTGCCACCCCTCCCTATCTTATCCCCACCCCTTCAGCCCAGTCTCCTTCTTCCCTTCCTCCAGCCCCCTTCGCCTGGTCTAATCTTGTCTGCATGTTTTTGTGACTAATATAATACTTTGACCCTTCCCTTTTCCACCCAGATCCACTTCCCAGCCTTGGGTAGGGTGGAGGGAAGAAGAAATAAATAATAATGACCAGCTCTCTCCCTCAAAACAAGACTCAAAAGCTTTCAAATTGCCCCCTTCCTTAAAGATACCCCCTTACCATCTGTCCTTGAACCTAGTCACCCCAGCACAAGGTTTGATGGTTCCCAGGAGGGGACCCCTTTTGTCCTTGCTTTGCTCAGCCTTCTCCCCACTCACCGGGAGGCTCCAGCTCAGCACAAGGGGGACTCAGGAGTCCAGTGGGAGAGACTCCCCTTGTCTCCATTCTGCTCATGTCGCTTAGGAGTTCCTAACACCCATAGCTGCCCCTGTGACAATGGGACCCTGGAGACCAGTTGCTGGAAGATGGCTGGTGACAGATGCAAATGGACTGGTATGGGTGGGGACATCCCGGGCTGTGACTGGAAGGCCCCAACCTTCAGATTTTGCCTGAAGAAGGGGTTGTGCAGCACATTAGGGAAGTGGGTAGTGGGGCTGAGCTGTGGCATGAGGAAGCACAGTTTTGGGTTCATTGCCAGTCAGCTTCCTAATGACCTCTGCAGGACCCTGCCCAATTTGCCCAGATGACTGACCTCAACTGCAGCCTTCCTGGAGTAGGAGCTCATGGTCACACAGTCCTTGACTCTTCCCACAACCTTGATGGGTGTCTAGAGCCCTTGTGGGCTACTCCTATGGACTTTTCCAGGGCCAGGTGGGCCGTTACCTGGGGAAACGGTTCCCTGCACTGGTCACTGCCCCCAGAGTCACTTCTGCCTTCCCCAGGCCACTCCTGAGCCCCTCTTACCTCCTTGGAACATTGGGTACTCTCACATCCGTACCCATCTTGCTTTCTTATCTAACTTTCAACCAAGTGTCAAGGTATCATGAGGTTAGCCCTGTCCCCCTCTGTTCATTAACCTGGCCCTGACTCCTTAGAGTATTATGATGGTGGCATCAGCAGGGAAGACAGAAAGAAAGGCAGGCTGATGAATGGGTAAAGTGCTGCCCTCTCCCTGGGAGACAAGAGAGTGACCTGAATACAGAGGGGCGTGAGCATAAAGAGACAAACTCAGGAAAGGGGCGTAGAGGCAGGAATCTTCTGCGTCTTCCAGGGAGTTCCAAGACCCCCAGAAACATCTGAGTTCCTGTTTCTCACACCCTGGGCTCTCTTCCATCTCCTTACTGTGCTAAGACGGACAGGACTCAGCACTCTGAAGGGAGAGCTGCCGGTGAGTCAGAGCCACCAAGATTCATGACGGACTGATGGCCGGCCTTGGCCTTGTTTATGAAAGACATGCTGAGGTCACATGTGGGTCCAGTGGGCACCTTCAAGAGGAGGGAAGTGACTGCCATTTTCATCCCCCTGCCCTCCCCATACTGGAGCCCCCACTGCTGTTTGGATCCACTTCCAGGAACTGGTTCTTCGTGAGCACTTTTTACCCTCAGGCTTCTGCCTGCTGAGCTGGGAGCTGTGGGGCAGGCCTTCACCTACCCTGAAACCATCAAATCTTGTGCTGCGTCCTTTCTTTCTCTCTCTGCCCCCACTGTTCCTCCTCTGAGACAAGCAGACATAAAAATGGGGGCCCCCTCCTCTATTGCCCCCTGGCCCCTCCCTTGCCCAGCCCAAGACTCTTCCCAGGGAGTTGATGCCGGTTGTCTCCTTGTCTCTCCCCCTCCCTCCCTGGGCTGGACAGGTGACCATCTCAGTGGACGGGATCCTGACCACCACAGGCTACACGCAGGAGGATTACACCATGCTGGGCTCTGATGACTTCTTCTACATTGGGGGCAGCCCCAACACGGCTGACCTGCCGGGCTCACCTGTCAGCAACAACTTCATGGGCTGCCTCAAGGACGTGAGTAGGGCTAGGAGGGGGCTGGGGTCAGCCTAGGAGACCTTTGTCCCTGTCTTCAGTGTGATTGAGTCTCACCTGGCCAGCTGCCTGGGGCCCCTGTGCCTTCCAAGTCCACAGTGGGGGACCTTCCCCCCAAAAAAACCTAAGGCCATTGATTCCATCGAGAGGCTTCTCCTCTCTCATGTCCTGAAGCCTCAGAAGTCCCCCATCCTCTCAAAGGAGCCTTGAGGCAGCTATTAGACTTGAAGACTATGTTTGAGTCCTGGTTCTCTCACTCACTAGCTCTGTGACCTTGGCCAAGTCCCCTGACCTGTCCAACTCTTAGTTTCCTCATCTGTAAAAGGAGAGCTCAGTAGCTGTTTCCTTCTTTTTTAAGACTTATTTTATTGTTTGAGAGTAGGTGAGAGAGACAGAGAGAAGGAGGGAGGGCTCAGAGCAGTCTCCATAGTTGTACATCATTAGTTGTGACATAGTTTCATTCCACACAGGCGGATGTGGGGCTTCCTGCATGGGAGGTGAGAACTTTCGCCGCCACCCCGGTGGTTACCAGTTGTCCTGCAGTTCAGCACATGGGCCTGCACTGGCCGGGGCCAGGATTCAATTCCCGGACCTTGGGGTTGCAAGGCAAACGCTCAACCTGTTGAGCTATCCTGACATCCCAAGCTGCTTCTTTTTTTTTTATTTTTTATTTTTATTTTTTTTTAATTTATTGTTAAATTTGATGAGGTTACATTGGTTGGTAACAATCAGACAGTTTACAGATGTACAAGTCCACATCACATCATTCATGCATCGTGTTATGTGCCCATCACTCAGTATCAGTTCCCCTTCCATCACCTTATATCTAGTGCCCACTCCCACCTCCCCCCACAACTGTCCCCCCCTCCCCCCCCTATCCTAGTAACCACCAAACCATTGAGTGTGTCCATAATCCAAGCTGCTTCTTAAGGCAGATGTTAGGAGCAGATGAGAGTGTCAGTGAAAAGAATTGGGAAATGTTGGCCAGATGTTTGTTGGCAATAATTGTCTTGTCATTATGAATAGACCACCATGCTGGTGCTGGGCAGGAATACAGGACAGAGAATAAGTGTGGCACAGGAGATGTTCATAGTCTTGGTGTGTGAAGTTCTAGAACAAAGGCCAAGCCAGGGGTCTGGTAGCACTGAGCAGGGACCCCTGTGCTGGGTGGCAGGGTCCCATGGTGCTGGTGGATGCTGGGAAGGCGTGACCAGGCCCTAATCTGATCTTCTTCATGCCCGACCTCACCCCTCCCTGCAGGTGGTCTATAAGAATAATGACTTCAAGCTGGAATTATCCCGCCTGGCGAAGGAAGGGGACCCTAAGATGAAGCTACAGGGGGACCTGTCATTCCGCTGTGAAGATGTGGCTGCCCTGGATCCCGTGACCTTTGAGAGTCCTGAGGCTTTTGTGGCCCTGCCCCGCTGGAGTGCCAAGCGCACCGGATCCATCTCCCTGGACTTCCGCACCACTGAGCCCAACGGGCTGCTACTATTCAGCCAGGGCCAGAGGGCCATGGCTGTGGCCGGGGCCGGGAGCCACAGCTCTGCCCAGCGGGCTGACTACTTTGCCATGGAGTTGTTGGATGGCTACCTCTACCTCCTGCTGGACATGGGCTCTGGGGGCATCAAGCTTCGGGCATCCAGCCGCAAGGTCAATGACGGCGAGTGGTGTCACGTGGACTTCCAGAGGGATGGGCGCAAAGGTCAGGAGGCCTCTGGTCCCTTTTTCTCTCCTGCTCCTGTCCGCCTGCCCTGACATCCTCTCCAGGTCCCTTAGGTCCTACACAGTTTCCTGTACTCCCTGTTATTCTCCTCCACCCCTTCTCTGACCCTCCCAGCCCCTCCATTGTCACTACTGTCATGGTGCCCAGATGGAAGGAGCCTAGTGTTTGGAGTCCATCAGACCTGGGTTCACACCTCAACTTCCTTGCTTACTTTACTGTGTGTGTGACTTTAGGCCTATCACTCAACCCGTTGAAGCCTTGGTTGCCTTATCTGTAAAAGGAATTGTTACATCAGGGTCATGAAGAGGAGAAAACAAGAGAACGCTGTAAACGCATTAGTACAGTGCCACCCACAGAGTAGATATCCCGTTCTCCTAAAAGAAAAAAAAAAATCTTCCCAGCCATGCCTCCTTTCTCTAGGTCCATTCAACTTTCTTTTATTCAATTCACGTTAGAAATATTTGAGTACCAGCTATGCCAGGTGCTGTCCAAGGTTCTGGGGGTAGGAATAGCAGTGAACTAAATAGTCTTTGCTGTCACAGAGCTCCTGTTCTGGTGGGAGCAGCTGGCGGGAGGAGCGTGGGCACTGCTGGTGGCTGCCTTGGTGAGGACTCCAGCACAAAGTATCAGGGCAGAGAGTGCCAAGGTCAGGCAGGTGCTGTTGAACCTTCTGTTGCTTCTAGCCACTCTCCCTTCCGTTCTTCCTTTTCAGTCTCCCTTCCCCCACCCTCTTCTTGTTTTCTGCCTAATTCATCTTGTTGAACACAGGAGAATTATCTGAGAAAAAGAACACTGATATAAATGAGAACTGACACATTATCCAATTTAGGCACTTATCAATGTCAGCTGAATTTTTGTGCTCTCCCAGCTGTCACCACCCTGAGCCTTTGAGTCTGGGTGGAGTGACCATTCTCCCACACACAGGGGAACAGGGGGCTGCCATGGCTCCCGGAGTGTCAGCTCCTCATGGGCTTGCTATTTCTTCCTCTCCCTTAGATAAAGGCCACCTTACCTGTGCTTTATGGTAAATGGTTTCATCCCTTGGTTTTTCTCATGATGCCACCTGGGGTCTTTACTTGCTGCCTCCCAGGGTTTCCACACAGGTGATCTCTAACTCTCTAGTCTGGAAATCTGCTCAGGCCTTGCAGAGAACACCCCGGCCTTCCATTTCTCTTTGCCTTCAGGAAGTGGTCTCCTTAGCCTCACATAGATCTCCAGAGCCCACACACTAGTTCTGGCTGGCCCTTGGGTCACTGTCTTGACCAGCTCTGGCCACAGCCGATGATGGCCCATGGACATCTGTGCACACAAACGCAGACTTGGGCAGTTATTCCATGGTTTCAAAAATGTGGTAAATTATACACAATATAAAATTTACCATTTAACCATTTTTAAGTAGGCACGTTAGTGGCAGGAAGTGCATTTACATTGTTGTGCAGCCATCACCACCATCCTACCTCAGAATGTCTCATCTTCCCAGAAGGAAACTGTCCTCATTAAACACTAACTTCTCCAGCCCCTGGCTGCCACCATTCTGCTTTCTGTTTCCATGAATGTGACAACTGTAGGGACCTCATAGAAGTGGAATGATGCAGTATTTGTCCTTTTGGGTCTTACGTCACTCAACAGAATCTTTTCAAGGTTCATCCATACTGTAGCACGTGTCAGCATTTCCTTCCTTTTTATGGCAGAATACTATTCCATTGCGTGTTATATGCCACGTTTTGTTCATTCACTTCATCTGTTGGTGAACAATTGGGTTGTTCCCTTTCCATGTTTTAGAGTGACCTTGGAGCAAAGCCTGTACTCAATTTCCTCTTGCTCAGCAAAAGAACTGAGGCTCCCACCAGATCCCAAATCTTTTTCTAAGGTAGCCAGTCTGTCCTTTGAAAGAACTTGTACAATTCAGAAGCTCCACACCTGGCCGCCTTTTTCCTGGCTGCCATCTCATGGGCCCCAGGAACTGATCTGCTTCCCAACTTGTCCACCAGCCACTGAGGGGCTTCAGACCACTGAGTGGAGAGAATGCTGCCTGGGTGGTTAGTTTGACTCTGCTCCTCACCTGCAGCGGCCCTTTGGACAGGTTCCCCAGTGTCTCTAAGGCTCATTGGCCATTTCAGAGTGGGATCGTGAATGCCCAATTTCACAGGGTTACTGTGAGACCAAAGTGATACAATATATGCACAGCACCAAGTACCTGGCATATAGTCTTGAAGGCTTAATAAATGTTAGTGGGGGGAACCTTTGGATTCAAACCTTTTAGCCTCCTTAGGGTTCTGTACCTCTGGTTCCTGGTTTAAGGGACTGGTAGTGGGGGGATGCACTTCACCTTTTGGGGTGCATCCCTCTTCTGCGCATCCTCCAAGGACTCCCTCAGTGGGACGAAGGGGGAGTCTGGACCTCACACTGCAGTTGGGCTGGGTCTGGCTCATGTGAGCTCCTGAACTGGGGAGGACCTTTGCTAGGCAGCATCTGAGCAGGTGAGTGAGGCTGAACTTCCCACCTAGGGTTGCTGCAGGGTTCGGAGTGGAGAGGCCCTGCTGAGGGGTCAGTCATCCTTCCTGACCTGTGGCATCTCTCAATCCTGCCTTCCCCACTAAAGCCCACTCTTTCTCAACCCCTAGGCTCTATCTCGGTGAACAGTCGCAGCACACCATTCTTGGCCACTGGGGAGAGTGAGATTCTGGACCTGGAGAGCGAGCTGTACCTGGGTGGTCTCCCTGAGGGGGGGCGGGTGGACCTGCCCCTGCCCCCCGAAGTATGGACAGCGGCACTTCGGGCTGGCTACGTGGGCTGTGTGCGGGACCTCTTTATAGATGGGCGTAGCCGAGACCTTCGGGGCCTGGCTGAGGCCCAGGGGGCTGCGGGCGTAGCCCCCTTCTGCTCCCGGGAGACGCTGAAGCAGTGTGCATCTGCCCCCTGTCGCAATGGGGGCATCTGTCGAGAGGGCTGGAACCGCTTCGTCTGTGACTGCATCGGGACCGGCTTTCTGGGGCAGGTCTGTGAGAGAGGTGAGGCTAGTCATCATCCCAGGTGTCCCGACTGCCCAGCCCTGTTCCCCCTCCTCCCCTGGGTGTCCCTCGTAGACCAGCCCAGGGCCTGTCCTCCTCGTAATGATGGTCTCGCTCTTCTCTCTCCCTGCACTGGCCTTTGCTTGCCCCACTGTCCCCCTCTTTGCCCACTCCTGGGGCAGAGGCCACGGTCCTGAGCTACGACGGGTCCATGTACATGAAGATCATGCTGCCGAACGCCATGCACACAGAGGCAGAGGATGTGTCTCTTCGCTTCATGTCCCAGCGGGCTTACGGGCTCATGATGGCCACCACCTCCAGGGAGTCCGCCGACACCCTTCGCCTCGAGCTGGACGGGGGCCAGATGAAGCTCACTGTTAACCTCGGTAACCACCCCACCCCACACTCCTGGCCTCTCCCCTGACCTTGCCTTAGACGCACACCCCCTCTGTCTGGAGAAGCCGGTGGTGGCACCAGTAAGAGTTGGGGGTGGGGAGGGTCAGAGCCCCTGAGAGCTCCATCCCTGGGGAGGATGTACCCTGCAGGGTGACGCTGTGTGCTCAGAACACTGTGGGGGGTGTACCCTAAGAGTGGCCTTGCCATACTCCAGTGTGTCTGGGGGATGACAGCTGCCCTCCCAGGGTGCTCACGTGGTCCTGTGCACGCACACATAACAACACAGCTTATTCTCGGTTGTCAGCTTACTCACTTGCTCACTCCTTCCTGACTTCATTCACTTGGGGAATGCTGGCGGATGCCCACGGGTGCTGAGCCCGCGCTCGGTGCAGCTGCAGAGCCTGAGCTGAGGAGGACCCGGCCACACTTAGCCACCTTCATCTACTCCACATTGAAAGAGCCGTGTCTGCGTCTGTCTGTGTGCGTAGGTGCACGTGTGACATTGGGTGCATCCGCACCTGTAATCTTTCATCTTTGAATCCTTAGTTGCCCTGTGAAGATACCAGATCACCAGATAGGTGATGCTATTCCTGTTTTATAGATGGTTAAACTTATATACTGACTTATCCAACATCACAAAGCTAGTGGTGGGGATGGGGGAGGGAGGCCCTGACTCAAACTCCGGTCATTTACCTGAAGTCCAGTGCTTTCTTCTTTGTCTCTAACAGAGCTGGGGGTTTAGGGGTGTTAGGGGTTCTCACTATCAGAGGGCTCGTATCTCTGCCCCTGCCCAGAATAGGCCACGGCTCTACTTCACCTGGCAATCCTCAGGGTGTCCATGTGGGCAGAACCATAAGGCCTGTAGGGGCAAAAAGAAAACAGCAAGTTCACCCATTTAGATAATATTTTTGGGATACCTTCTAAGTGCCAGGTGTATTCCAAACTTGGGATGACAGTAGTGAATAGGACGAGGTCCCTGTGGGCATGGAGCTTTTAGCCAGGGGGACACTAGAAGTTAGAGATGCTAAACTGTCCAGGCTGGGGTCACATCTGTCCATTGCAGACTATCCTCTCTGAGTGTAGTAAGTACCCACGGGCCTGCCATGTAGGAAGATTCAGGCCACTGGATCCTTGTTTGCTGGGCCTGGAGGAGAAGTGGGGCTCTTCTGTGTGGATCCAAGTCCTCCACTGGAGACGATGCAGAGCTTTGAACTTTTAAATATTTATGGGGAGTCTTGTGCTAACCCTGATCTCCGGGGAAAACTGGCCTTTTGGGAGCCTATTACCTTATTAATCAATTTATACTGTATCTTTTTCTTTCCCCTTTTGATCACCTGGCCTTGGTACCCCTTGGACAATGGATTTGCTGAGCAAGGCAGGGGCTGTGGATGGGGAGCTGTGCAGGCAGCTGGGGCCTCAAAGTTTTGTTAGGGTTTCCTGGAGCTCTGCTTCTAACCACCATCACAGCCCACAGACTAGGTGGCAGGTAGCAGTGCTGCAGGGAATGCCGGATGGGAAATACCTTTTGGTAAATGCTCCACAGGTCTGTACAGCACCCCCTTGGCACCCCTGAAATCGTCACGGGGAAAGCACCAGCCCAGGCACCCCCACCCCCGAGTGGCCCTGTGCTTCTCAGACTTCCCAGGTCTGTGCCCAGCATGAGCTCCCCCCTTGCCCTGGGGTGTGTGTGTTCTCTGTGTGGCCACGCACCTGGTTCTTTGGGCATGGTGGGGACACAGCAGGGAAACTCTGGGGCCTTGTATTTGTAGAGAAGGCAGTGGTTTCTTTATCACTTTGGACTGTCTTAGGTTCCCCTGTGAAGAAGCTTGGGTTCCTTTGGATTAGACAGTAGGCAGTGTCCTTGCCCTGAAAAGTATTCCCTGGTGGGCCCATGACCTTTCACCCTTAGGATCTATTCTTTCCTTTCCACAGGCCTGCTTTTCTGTCTGTTCCATATAAGTACTTAGATGTTAAGAGAACAAGGTGGCTCTCAGGCTGATAGGCAGCAAGACCGTCCTCTTACTTGCCTCTCACCCCTGCCTGTGCCCCGCCCCAGCCACAGAGATGTCATCTTTAGGACAGCTCATGACAAGCTGTGACCAAATGCTTGGCGCAGATGCATGTGTCCACAAACACTGAGAGATGGCGTGTGTGGGGAGGTGTGTGCCGCTGTGTGATCACAGGCACACCTGTTACCCAACCTTAGGCTGCAATGGGAAGAGCACTGGGCCTGGGGCCAGAAGATCTGGGTTCTAGCCCTGGTGTCCCTGACTGCTGGGTAAGTCATTTCCCCTCTCTGAGCCTCTGTTTTCTTCTCTGTAAAATGGGGATGAGAATCCTTGCTCTGCCTACTTTCTGTGATGGACTTGAGGCTCTGATGGAATAACAGGAGTGAAGACATTGTATGGATGCAAGACACATGCGCAGAGAGAGACTCACCAGCCTCCTTGAAAGAAAACTGCTGGTACTGGGATGTAGGCTTAGAGTCAGGCCTGGGGGCGGTTTTCCTTTCACACTGCATGACTCGGTCTGGCCCCCACCTCAGGAGCCCCATTCGATCCTGCTTGCTACACAGGGCCCATGGGACCTCACAGAGGCCCCAGTCCTGGGCTGGACTCGCTGCTGAGGAATAGGGCTTGGTCTCTGGCCTCATGGTCTCGTCCTCTAGGAAGGAGACTTACGCAGGCAGCTCATCACGTGCTCCGTGGATGAGGGAGCTGCGTGCCTGTGACCACTTGGGGGCATGGCTAGGAGGAGGCACAGAGTTGCTGGCCTCAGGAGACGGGGTGCCTGCCAGGCCAGAGGGGGCCAATGAGGACCTGCTGCCTCCTTCCAGGCAGAGGAGCCAGAGACACCGGATTGTGCCTCCTGCCCCATCCCCGGCCTCCAGCACATCTGCAGCCCCTGAGCAAGCTCCCAGAGCTCTGCTGTCTGCAGCCCCTGAGCAGAGCAGTTATTCTCTGTCCCTAGAGGACTGTAGAGTCCCCTGGATTCCTCACCCTGTTCCTGGGTTCCTTCTCCCTTGGGTATGGCCCCTGGGGCCAGTCAGTGCCCAGCTTGGCCTGCCTGTCACCCACCCTGGAGTTACCCTCCACCAGGTGTGCCCATGTGGTCCCAGCTGACCACACGAAGGGCGCATTGTAATGAAAGACTCTTAGAGCTGGGGGGGGGCGTGCCTTAGAAGTCTCCCCCTTCAGCCCACTCCCATGTGAATTGCCTGCGCCTTCCCTCACTGGACCGGAGGCTCTCCACTTGCGCTCGGCCGCCTTTCATGTCAGGAGCCCCCGAACCGAGATGGCCATTCTAATCATGGGGTCATTCATTCTTCCTAGCAGGCAGCCTCCCATTCTGAAATTCCCATTCATGGACCTAGTTATGCCCTCTTGAGCCTCAGAAAGCAAATCCAGCTCTTGTTCACATTGTAAACCTGGCTAAGTACGCCTTGCATCTCAAAGCCCTTGAACCCATTTCCCGTTGGCCCTGAGAATATTCGCCGGTGGCTCTTGCAGCTGCAGCATTTACCCTAAGATAATGCGTGGATTACAGTTCTAACCTTATTTCCAGTTTGCCATGAAATATTTTGGTTTTATTATTATTTTTGCATCACTCTAGTATGTCAATAGTCTTTGGAAATGACATCATTCTATTTATAGCATTCTGTGTTTAGTAGTGGTGTTTCCACTTACAAAATACAGTAATTCTCGAATGCTGAGAATGTCAAATCCTACAAAACATAGCATCCCTACACGTGAGAAAAATGATTAAATACTGAGCATCATATACATTTCTGTTCCATTAGGATTAGAGACAAGTTCTGTTTAGAAATCACTCCAAGAACAGTTTTAATATTTTATTTTCACATTGAAAACCAGTCAGATTTGCTTCAGCCTCAAAGAGCATGTTTATGTAAAATTAAATGAATGCAGCAGTTTGCTGCACTTTTTTTTTTTCTAAACTGGAAATGGGTTAATCCTTGGGGCCATGGGAGGGCACCTTGTTCCCACTTGAGGCTGTTCAGTGGTTGGTTCTCAGTTCCTTCTGTTGGCTGGGCTCCTGGGAGCTGTACCAGGAGTGCACACTGCCACTCTGCGATTTCACTTCCAAGATGACACTCTGGCCAGTGTGCTCCTTTGGCTCCTTGCATAGAAGTACCCCCCAATCCCCAATCTCAGGGGCCAGGTTGGGGGTGGCAGGGAGAGGAGGGTGGGCAGATGGGGAACTGGTAGCCCGAGTTCTTTCCCTGAGTTCCTTTCCATGCAGATGGCTTCTTCCCACCTGTCACATCACACATTCAAACCCCTCACCCTGGTCTCTATCCTGTTGTACAGGGCCTTAGGTCTGTGCAGACCAGTCACTTCTGTCCATTCCCTGAGCGTGAGGCGCAGGCCAGCTACAGGTCACTAGCTAACGCTCCCTGAGCTGTGCTGTGGGCGGGTGTGTGCCTAGGAAGGCTGCTTCTGCCCACGTGCAGTGCCTGGCTTTCTGCTGGATGGTGCTGGCTCCCTCCTGGGGTGCCCATCTTCAGTGAGTGTTTGCGCCTCTCAAACCCCACAGGAGTGGGGCTCTTGAGGGTGTGGTCACTGCAGAGGGTGGGCCAGGAGCTGACACCTCTTCTCTGGACAGATGGACCCCCAGTCCTGGAACTCCCCTGTTGGGGAAAGAATTGAGCTCTTTCCTGGGCCTTTTCTCCAACAGGGAATCGGCTTGTCCTTTCAGTCCCCTTTTTTCTTTTTTGGACCCTTCATTGGTGAAGAATCTGCTGGCCCAGAGAGAGCCCCCGTGACCTGACTCCAGGCCTAGCACTTTCCCACCCTCACCCCAACATCCTTTCCCTCCCCACTCTGTCCAGCTTCTTCCCTCTGCTCCCCCTTCCTCTTTTCTCTCTCAGCTCCCTCTCTTTCTCCTTCCTATTAGGACTTCTCACTTCCCCCTGTGTCTGCCCCTTGACCTTCCTCTGCCTCCTCTGCCCTCACTCAGTGCCAGGCTGTGGCTCAGGGTCCCGGCTGCTCCCCCCCACTCTTCTGCTGCGGTTGACAACGCGTGTGGAGCTCAGCCGTACTGCCCGAGGAGTCCATGCCCCCCAGAGCCACAGGGGAATCTGTTTACCTCCACTGCAGGAACCTTCAGGGACCCAGGGGATGCCAGGCGCCCCCACCCCCTTTACTGCCTGGGCCCTGGGGTTCTTGGCAGGGCCTATTCTGGGGGAGCCACAGGCCCCCAGCCAGGATATTGCTGTTAGCCAAGGGCTGAGACCTGCTCCCTCTGAAAGGCAAGGGCCAGCCCAGTGAGTACCAAGTTCTTGCTCCCAGCCCAGGATCCTCTTGTTCAAGTCCCTCACAGGGAGGGAAGCTGAGGCTCAGAAGAGATTTGCCTGGTCACATAATGTGATTAGGACCCAGCTTTTCTGCCACCTGGTTCCGCACTTTCCGAAGTCCCATGCTGTGAGGACTGAAGGAGCTGTGCGGGCGTCCAGGGCCCTACGCCCCAACTTCACAGGACTCTAGTGCTCTGTTCCTTCTGCAAGGCTGGCTGACTGGCATATTGTGGGTAACGTGTCCCACCAGGTGGTTGGCCAGAGGCCTGAGGTCCCTGGCTGCAGTTCTGTGTAGACTGCTTTCTGGAGTTGGGGATAGCAACACAGGGGCAGGAGACTGTGCTTCCGGTACCTGCTTGTGCCTGACTTGCTGTGTTATTAGAAGTCATACTTTGGGGGTCTCTGTCCCCATCTGTGAGGCCTTTTCCTAGGGAGGCCCCCTCCCTAGGAAAACAGATTAATACTAGTTCCTCTTCAAGGGGAGGGACCACCGGGTCCCAAGTGACAGCCTGACATCCTCCAGGTTAGGAAAGAGGGTAGAAGGAAGGTTCCTGTAGGGGTGGGGCCAGCCCCCTGGGACTTTGAGAGGTATGTGGCTATGGGAAGGGGGCCCTGGGCACCCCTCTATTTAGCTCAGAACCCAGAGGTCATGGGGAGTAACATGTCATAACCTGGGCTCTGAGCAGGGAGTTGTCCCAGAGTAGGGGGTACGGGAACTCTGGCCTTCCCCACCCATCTTTCTCCCAGAGATGAGATGTTGGGTTGGTCAAGCCCTTACCCCCTGCAGTGATCCCCGGTACGCTGAGGTGCCCAAGGTGCCCATCTCACTCAGACAGGAGAGGCCTGGGCCCTTCTGTGAAGGGAGAAGCAAGCCCTCTTCCTATCACCTGACTGCCCTGCCTCCCAGCCCTGGGGAGGGTTGGAGCCCTCTTGGGGGCAGGAGGGACAGGGGTCCAACTGAGGAAGGGGAGAGGGCACCTGGGCACGCGTGGTCCCCGGAAAGTGGCCCCGGGGGGGAACCCCTGCCTGCAGACACCCATACCTGTGAAGGATGTAAAAAAAAAAAAATTGTTCTGCCTTTTTGTCTCCCCTCCCCCTCTGCCCGCCCCATGGCCCCCCCAGACTGCCTGCGCGTCGGCTGCGCACCCAGTAAGTGGCTTCCCTCTTCTGCAGAACCCCAAAGGGCTTGGGATGCTGAACACTGGGATCTGGAGAGGGGTGGTGGGGGGAGGAGAAGCCCTCATCGCTGGCTTTTGTGAGGGGTTGGGCAGTGGGTGTGGGGAGTGGGGCAACCGGGGGTAGTGTGGTTGTGGAGGGCAGAATGGGCCAAATGAAGCCAAACCAGGGAGAGCTGGTGGAGGGTCTGGGAAAAGGAACACCAGGGAACCTTGTAATTTCAAGTTCTCAAGAGGGTGGGGCAAAGACTTGGTGGCACCTGCAGCAGGACAGCCCCCCACCCTTTATGGGCAGGAAGGAGCTGGAGAGGGGCTGGAATATTCCGCTGTATCTCCAGAGGTGGCCACAAGAGGGAGGGCGAGGCACGCGGGAAAGAAGGTGTAGCCTTGAGCCAAGTGGAGGTGAGCATGGTTAGGGCCTCAAAATTCAGCCCTCCACAGCTCCTGGGTGGGGTGGGGGCTCTGTTTCTGCCAAATTGGGGGGGGGGGGAAGGGCTTTCAGAGGTACAGTGGGGCTCTCAGCAGAGGTGAGATGGGGCATGAGTGTGGACATTTTTGAGCATCCAGTGTGCCTGCCCAATGCTGTCTGAGTGTTTCCACATGGTGTGCCCTGAGGTCACGCAGGAGAGCTCGGGAACATGAAAGGCACAGGCAGAGGGACTGCGTGTGTTTGGCATTTGCGTGCATATGCGTTGTGAACCCCCTCCCCTGCTGGTGTGAGCACTGCGGGGTGGATCTGGGAGTGCTGCAAAGTTCACCACACTAAAGATAAATACGTTTTTAGACTTGGGAGCAGATACTCCTGGTCTTGAATACATGGTTGTAATCCCTAAGAAACATTTTCATCTCTGGCTGAGCTGTGTGTGGTTGCGTGTGTGTGCAGAAAGATCACACTAGGTCCCCTGTAGATGGGGGAGCTGTGTGTCCAGCAGTGAAGCTGTGGGTGCATCGTGGGACTCTGTATTGGTGAAAGTTCAAGGCTTATGCATATATGCTGGGAATTTAGCTGCTGGCCACACGCATTGATGCTGAGAGTCCTTTTAGGAGCCTGGGGGTAGGGCATGAGTGTCTGTGTGCAGGGCCTCAGGACACAACTCCAGGGGCACGCTTCACATCGATTCTATTCAAATGAGACCCTCTGATGTACAGAGCAGCACTATGCAGTATGTTTGGGTTTATGATTGGGTGTGTAAAGTGGTTGTGAGTGTGTGAACCTGTGTGTACACATGAGTGCACATGGCCTAGGCTGGTGCATGAAGCCCCATGTGGGAATGCACAGGTGCCATGCTCACTCCCCCCTTGGTGCCGCAGGTAAAGGCCCCGAGACGCT
This sequence comes from Craseonycteris thonglongyai, assembly GCA_004027555.1. NCBI lineage: Eukaryota > Metazoa > Chordata > Mammalia > Chiroptera > Craseonycteridae > Craseonycteris > Craseonycteris thonglongyai. The sequence goes on along the minus strand of PVKE010001674.1, from coordinate 47,533 downwards.
GTTTGCGGGGCACAAGCTCAATGACAATGAGTGGCACACGGTGAGGGTGGTACGGCGTGGCAAGAGCCTGCAGCTGTCTGTGGACAACGTGACCGTGGAGGGTAGGTGGATACATCTCTAAGGGACCTGTGCTTAGCCCCGTTCTGTGGGACCACTGCATAGGGCAGCGTTCCTTCAAGCTGTTGCTGCTTCTTCCTCAGGCGTAGTATATTGTGGGGTCCTGGACCCTAGGGTCCATTTCAGCATCTTGCAGGCAGCATGTCCCTAGAAGCCTGTCATCTCAGAACTAATGGGTCCCACCACTTGTCCTGGACCCAGGAGCTGTGCTTGCTGATGTCTCTCCCATGTGGACCCTGTGTGGAGGGGAGGCTCCTGGGGACCCCAGGCCCAACCTTAAGGATGATCCTGCGGTCTGTGCCCCAAAGCCGCCCCCATCATCTCTTGTCTCCTGTCCCGAGCAGGACAGATGGTGGGAGCCCATACGCGGCTGGAGTTCCACAACATCGAGACAGGCATCATGACAGAGCGGCGTTTCATCTCCGTGGTGCCCTCCAACTTCATTGGGCACCTGAGCGGGCTGGTGTTCAACGGCCAGCCCTACATGGACCAGTGCAAGGATGGCGACATCACCTACTGTGAGCTCAATGCTCGCTTTGGCCTGCGTGCCATTGTGGCCGATCCTGTCACCTTTAAGAGTCGGAGCAGCTACCTGGCGCTTGCCACGCTCCAAGCTTACGCCTCCATGCACCTCTTCTTCCAGTTCAAGACCACAGCGCCCGATGGGCTTCTCCTTTTCAACTCAGGCAATGGCAATGACTTCATCGTCATCGAGCTGGTCAAGGGGTGAGGTGCTAGGCACTGCACAGCTGTCAGGAAGTGGTCCCCTCTCCCTGCTGGCCAAGATATGGCCCCCCGGCCACTGGCTGAGATGTCTCCTTCCAAACCACGGGTCAAGATTTAGGTCCCCAGCCACCAGCCAAGATGGAGAAGCAGCACCCCAGTTACTTCTTTGCCAGAGGTTTTCCAGTTCTTTATGTTTGTTCTCCGTTCACTGTCCTGGCCCAGGCCCTCTGCAGTCCGAAGACAGGGCTGTGTCCCTGTGGCCTCTCTTGTCTGAGGGGATCCCACTATAGAGCAGCTCTGTCCCTGACCCCAGGGGACCTCTCCTTCCACTAGCTCCTCTTCTGAGCCTGTCACAGGGGTTGTCTCCTCTGTGGCCCTCCCTCCCCACATCTCCCCGCACCCCCCCATGACCAGAGTCCTTGTGCCATTGGTTTGGGTCCCTCCGCTATGGGGCTTCCCTGTCTACCCCTTCCTCCTGTGGCAAGTAGGATCCCTGCCAGCTGTAGCTCCTCCTTCCCCCTCCTTCCCAATATTGCCCCTCACCTTGACCCAGTGTCTCCTCCCACCTGTGGGGCAGGTACATCCACTACGTGTTTGACCTGGGGAATGGCCCGTCCTTGATGAAGGGGAACTCAGACAAACCAGTCAATGACAACCAGTGGCACAACGTGGTGGTGTCCAGGGACCCAGGCAACGTGCACACGCTCAAGATTGACTCCCGCACTGTCACGCAGCACTCCAATGGCGCCCGAAACCTCGATCTCAAAGGTGGGGCCTGGGGCCTCTGGAGAAGGCCTGGCCTTAGCCCAGATAGCCCCTTGGCCCCAGCAAGATCACCCCCACCACCCTGGGGGCTCTTCCACTCATGTGATTCTCCCTCCTCCCTTGCCCATCGTTTCTACCTCTTTCCCATTCTCCAGAGCCCAACCTGACAGTTTCCTGTCTAGGTTCTGCTCAGCTCTCCTGCGAGGCTGCCCTCTCAACACAGAAAGCCTGGTGATGGGATGTGTCTCGTTGGGAGCTTGGTGGCCTTACTCTTGGAGCGAGGAGTAGCTAGCCCAGGGCTTCAAAGGCCTCTTGGTCCTCTGGGGTTGAGAAGCCTGCTTTGGCTGAGGGCTGGAGAGAGAACGGGGAGCTTAGTGTCCTGGCAGATGCCTCTTCTGGGTGGGGTGGGCGGGGCAGTTGATGAGGGAGGAGGGAGTAGCAGTTGCTGGGTCCCTGAATGCTGCGGCCCTGGTCATATACCTTGGGCATTGGCTGGGCTAGCTCTGAGGACCTTGTTTGGACCCAGGCTTCCATGGTGGGCTCAGCAGTACATAGGGGTCCCTCATGCCCCAGGGCCTCTTCAGTGGCTATTGGAGCAGTCATGGCCTGCCCCCAGCAGGGTTGGTTAAGAGAGCAGGGAAGGAGAGGATGGGCCTGGACACCGGGGTGTTGGAACAGAAGTGAGGGCCAGGCAAGGCCTGCAGCTTCTGCGGAGCCCAATGGAGCAACGTGGGAGACTTCTTGCTCTGCCCACAGCAGCTCTCAGCTCCATGGGGACCACTGGGTGTCAGTGTGACTCAGACTTAGCTGGAGGAGGAGGATCCTCAGAGACCCTTAACTCCACCCCAGTTTCAGAGAGGTGAAAACAGAAGCTTCTGGAAACTAGATGGTTTGCCTGAGGTCAGAAAGGGGCTGGCAGCAGAGCTGGGACTCCAGGCTTGGTCCTGGGCCAGATCGCGTGGCATAGTGCTGTCAATTCTCCCTGATCCCAGAAGGGGGCGATGTGCCACAGATAAACCACAGTGGCAGCAAACCCAGGGATGATCTGCACAGTCGTGTTTCATTGAGCCTATGGCCAGGACCTGGCCCGGTTGATCTGTTGTCTTGCGGAAGCTGTGCTACAGGCTGGCCACGGCTTCAGGAAGTTAGGTTCTATGTGGCCAGGCGGTGATGTGGGGATCAGATGTTGCTGAGGAAAACTTCCCAGCATCAGCCAGAGTTCCCAGGCCTTGGTTTTTAGAACACCCCTGGTAGAAAACTCAGAGTAGGGAGAGGCTGGGAGAGGCCCGAAGGAGTTCTGGGAATGGGAGACTTTGGAAGAGGGTGACGGGGGTTGGAGGGAATTGGGGCTGCACATCTATGAAAGGCCCTGATTACAGGCCGGAACTAGAATCATGTGTGGGAGAGAGTGAGGAGCAGTTTCCTCCAGCTGCTCTCCCCAAGTCCTCCAATCCCCTCCTTGCTGCCTGCATCTGGGCTTCTCTGGGAGGGGAGCAGACAGATGGCAAAGAGGAGAAGGAAGAGGTGGGGCTGGGGATAGTCAAAGCACTGGATCTCTAAGGAAAGTGGAGTCTGGGACAGGGCCTTGCACAGCCAAGTCAGGAGAAGCAGATCTAGATGCAAAGTCCTGGGAGGGGAACAGGGACCTGGAAGCCTAGGTTTTGACCCCACTCCCTTTGCAGGGGAGTTGTACATTGGTGGTCTGAGCAAGAGCATGTTCAGCAACCTGCCCAAGCTGGTGGCCTCCCGGGATGGCTTTCAGGGTTGCCTGGCCTCAGTGGACCTCAACGGGCGCCTCCCAGACCTCATCGCTGACGCCCTGCACCGCATCGGGCAGGTGGAGCGGGGCTGTGATGGTGAGTGTGGGTGGAAGACTTAGGTGTGGCCCTGCAGGCTGCAAAGGCAGACCATGGCAGCAGAGTGGCCTTCCTTCTCAGACCTTGCATGAGCCTGCCCTCCACCCCCAGCTCTGGGGCAGGGGTACCAGGAAGGGGTGGAGGGCCACTTGCTCTCCCTGTGGCATCCCACCCTGGCCCCTTGTCCCAGTTCAAGGCCAAGCCTAGCAGTCCTTGAGACCCCCAATCTCCTCTCCCCACTTTCAGTCTGGCAGAACTGAGAGCAGGGCCTCTCAGCCTGGCCCTGAAACTTCTGTACCTCCTGAGGAGGGAGGGGGCTGGGCTGAGCCAGGGGTGTTCCCTCCTCCTGCCTCTTTCAGGGCCCAGCACCACCTGCACCGAAGAGTCCTGTGCCAACCAGGGCGTCTGCTTGCAGCAATGGGATGGCTTCACCTGTGACTGCTCCATGACTTCCTACGGAGGCCCTGTCTGCAATGACCGTGAGTGCCGGACAGACGGGGTCCTACAGGGAGACCCTGGCCTTGGAGGCGGATGGGGAGGAGGGAGGGTCTCTGAGAGCCTTCTTGTTTCCTTCCTTCCTTATCTCTTCCGGTCATGAGAGCCCAAGGGCAGCTGCTGACTATTCTCCCCTCCTGGAGTCTTTTCTCTCAGGACTGCTGCTGCCTGAATCTCTGGGGCTACCCATTGATGGATGAGATGGCCTCTCCTCTTCATTCTGAGCTGGGGGGACACTGCCCCCTTCTCCCATAACCAAAGGGGTCAGTCTGTTGCTCTCCCTGAGATTAGGGCCATGGTCGTACACATTGGACTTGTAGCTCACACATACACACTATTGCATAGGACGGGGTGGGGGGGGACTGCTGTGGACCTGTACCCCCTTTCCTCTGGGGCCCCCAGAAACGTGCAGTGGAAGCCTGCCTCCTGCCCAGAGAGGCCCACACTCCAGAGGACAGACTCAGGAGGTTCCCAGGAGGCCAGGCCACTGGACAGCTGACTTCTCTGGACACCTGCCATGCACTCCCCACTTGCCCCCAAGAACCCCAGCTGCAGGTTGTCTCTTGAGCTGCAAGGACACTCCTTAGTGTCCTTGCCTGCTGCTTCTCCTTCCTAGCTGGGCATCTGCCTGCCAACCTGCATATTGTTTGAGGCCCCCCTGCCCCAGAGGGCAGCTTCAGCAGCAGTTTCCAGTCCCTAGTGATTAGTGGCCAGCAGCTGGTCAGAGCTTGGTGGAGGCAGGCAGCAGGGGCAGGAACAGGGGAGAGGCAGCCTCTTGCTTGAGGGGGGATTAGAGGGTTTCTCAGGGGATGGGGCTGGTGGCAGTGGCTGGGGAGAATGCAGCACCCTTAGGCATCACTTAAATAGTTGTCCCTGCAGTAGCCCTGCTGAGACACCAGGGATGTGACCACTCGGCTGCCTGGGAACACACACACACATACACACACACCTTTGCCTGTGAGCCACCCTACTATGTGGAGCCTTAGTCACCTGGGCAGAGTCCTGAGTGTCTTACGGCATAAACCTACTGGTTCCGGAATGGACTGGTTCCAGAATGGGCTCCTGGGCGGGTAAGGGTTTTTCCTTCTCCCTTGGAAAAATGTCCAGCTCATCTCCCTCAGTGCTTTCCGGGTGCTCTCAGGCCCTGTTCCCCAGGACTTGCTTTGTCTGACCTGCGATTCTGTGTACCTTCCGAAGTCCCCAGACAATGGTCATCTCGGGGGCACTCCAGCCTGGGTTCCCAGGAATAAAGATGGGGCGGGGCCTCTTCCTTTACAGCTCACTCAGCGCTGGAGACCTGAAGCTGGTGGGAACCTTGCTGCTTGAGTAACCACCTCACTGACTGTTCCGTGTTTTGCTGCTTGCAAAGCCCTTTTAATTTGTTCCTCAGAGAAGGCAGTGGGATGGAAACCAGTCATCCTATTTAACTGATGAGGAAACTGAGGCAGCTCCTGGCTCTAAGCCAGGTGCCGGTGGTGGAGCGCAACTAGAGCCTAGGAGTTCCTGGCTGTTACTCGCTGCAGCTCATTTAGTCCCAGGGTGGTGGTGGTGGCAGTGCCCAAGCAGGGCCTATGCTTGCTGGGGGTTCAGGGGATTAGGATCAAGAAGCGCTGCTACCCACTGTCATCACTGTACTCCAACATGGTGGGACCTTCTGGAAGTGGGCATAAAGATGGACGGGAGTTTAGGGAGTCACCACATTTCAGCAGAAGTGGGAGGAAGGGGGGACTTCTCAGGGTTCCAGGCTGGTGGGAGGCAGGGAGAGTTGGGTCTGGGGAGCAAGGCACGGCTTGGGAAGTGTCACCGTACACGAGCATTGGTCTGCGGACTGGCAGCAGAGCTGTGGAGGTAAAGACAAGGTGGGTGCAACCTAGGAACCTCCACATGCCAGCCTTGGGGTACCTCTGAGGTTGCTGCTCCTGGGGGGCAGGGCAGGAATCTGGGGACTGGGGCCTCTGCCAGGGCTTTTCAAACCATAGCCCCCTGTTCTCTTGGGGTTGCTCCTTCTCCCAGCTCCCCATGCTGGGCACTGTTTCATGCCCACGTGTCTCTCTCTGCTTGGTTTTCTTGGAGCCCTGCTGATGCATGAAGTTAAGCAGGAACTTGGCCGAGGCCCACTCTGTTCGTCCTACCTGCCACGGGTTTGGGCACCACTGGGCACCAAAGGGCCATTCCTCTGAGAAGAGGGAGGTGGATGGGAATGGCTAGGGTGGTGGGAGCTGGACCCTGCCCTCAGAGGGTTGGGGTGTATAGCTGTCAGGGGTCGGGGGGAGACTGGGGTGAAGAGAGAGGGCCAACCTGCAGAACGGCCTTTCCCCATTTGTGGCCTCAGTTTCTTCATCTGTTACATGGGGACTCTAGGTTGGTGGGGAGGGTGAAGGGATCTCTGTGTCCCTTTAAAGCTCAAAGGTCTGCTCTGAGAAGGTAGGAGAGAGAAAGAAAAAGAGAATATGAAATGAGAGAGGAAGGAAGCTAAAAGGAGGGACACTCCCTGACATGCATCTGAAACCCAGAGCTGAGGTTCAGGACCAGGGTGTTCCTCTTGGGCCTGCTTGCTGCTCTGTCTTCCAGAGCCTGTCTCTGGCCTCCCCTGGGCCATCCATTCTTCCTCTCTGGCCCCCTGTTTCTCACCTTTCCTGCTTTCTCTGTTCATCTCTGCAGCCTCTATTGATCTCTTGCACACCTCTGTCTCTCCCTTTTTTACCCTGTCTCCCCCCTCGCTCTCCAGCGTCACCCCTTCCAACTCTCTCCACTTCCCACTCACTGATATTGATTGGCCTCTAGGCGGTTTCCCTTCCTCTCCTCTAGCTGCCTGCTCCTCCCTCCCTCCCTGTGGGACCATAAATTTTCTTCCTGCTCAGTCAGAGCTGTGTCAGTCTATATTTCAGAGCCAGGGGCACAAGCATGCGACGGAGAGGGCAGGAGGACCAGGCTTTGGGGGCCTGCATACAGTCTCTCCTCCCTCCTGGGGCCATGCCCCACCTTGGAGGCTTTGAGGACCCCTTCCTACACTTCTGGTGTCAGGGGTCAAAGGGGCCCTGGCATCTAGCAAAGGAGAGCGGGGAGGTGGCAGGGGCTGTGGAGGAGCTGTCCTGGCATGTGTGGGGGCCCCCGTGATAGTTTTAGCTCCTCAATGGAGCTCAGGATCAATAAGCAGGGACAACCCGCTCCCCCTTCCCTGTCTCATGTCATCTCCCTTCTTTTTGCCCCTTCTTCACCACCCACCTCTTCTCACTCTACTATACTATTTGACTCCTTTCAGGTCCCATCTCTAACCTCCCTCCTTCCTTTCCTCCTCCTCTATCCTCTGCCCTGCCCCCCACCCCTTCCTAGAAGAGCATAGTCTGGGCAGAACCAAAGTTGGCATCCAGATAAAGGGAAGGGAGTCTCCCTGCACTTATCTCTTAGGCTATGACAAGTGCTTGGAGGAGATCCTGCGAAGTCTGGGGAGCAGATCCCAGTGGAGGGGCACCTAGGAGAAATGGCTTCCTCAGCTGGACATAAGTGGCCCAGGAAGGATTTTTGTCCCAAGTGGGACACTCAGTGGACAGGTGTCCTGGAAACTCCCCATGAAGGGAGAGGGGGAGGCTGGGGGAGGGGGAGTGGAGAGGAAGGATTAGGGGAGTCCAGGAGGGGTGTGCAGGGGGTAGGGGACACTCTTTTGAGGAGGTGGTTAGGAGACTATGTGTGGGTGTGACATGTCTTACTCTTGAGTACCTTTGAGGCTCTGGGTGCATTGTATATATATATGGGTGACCCTGTTTTTGGAGGGTGAGCTGGGGTTGGTTATCTGCATGTACTTGGCCATTTCTTGCCTGTGACCAGACATATATGTGTGCGCATGAATGCCTCTGTGAGCATGTGTACACACTTGGCTGAGTGAGTTCATGTGCCAGTCTTTGAGCACATGTATGCATGTATGTGTCTGAGCCCATGTATACATGCGCTCACACTGGTGCTTGTATGGGCACGTGGGTGTCTCCATCCCCAAGCCCATCCACATCCTAGCGTGCACGTGTGTTCCGAGGAGAGCGTGCAGAGGTGGCAGTGGTCACATCTTTGCGCGCTGGACCATCGAGCACTATTGGGGTTCATGCAGGTGCTGGGGGAGGGGAGGAGGATGATGACAGTGGCCTCTCTTGCTAGCCTCAGCCCTGTTAAATTATTCAGCAGGACCCCTTCTCCGGAGGCGGGCGGGAGAGGAGCGCGCGCCCGGGCTTGGGGGAGGGGCGGGGCGTGCGCGCGCGCGGAGAGGCGAGCACCGAGCGGGCTAGCCAGGTGCCGAGCGCCGAGCTGCCCAGCGCCGCCCGCAGACCAGGAGCTGCTCCCGTCCCTCTGCCCTGCCCCCTCCTCCCGCGCTCCCCTCCCCTCCCCTCCCCACTCCCCTCCTCTCCTCCTTCCTTGTCTCCCTCCTCCCTCTCCCTTCCAGCCTCTCTGCCTCTGCAGCAACACTCCACTGCCTCCATCTCTCCGCTGGAATCTCGCAGGCTCGCGCCTTTCCTCTGCTCGGCCCCGCTCCCGTCCTTTCCTCTCCCCTCCCTCCATTCCCCCATCACCCGGATTTGCTTCCCTTCCCCCTTCTCCCGCCCCCCTCCCCCCGGCCGCTCCCTCCTTTCCTCGGGCCTCCGTCGGGCGGCCGCGGCGACAGCCGTGTTGCCAGCGCTAGTCTCCGTCCAGCTCCCGCTTCTCCAGCCCTCCCGGCTCGGTTTTTCCGCAGGATTTCCCCCGCTCTCCCCTCCCTGCCTGGCCCCCCGCGCCTCCCCCACCTCTCCACCCGGCACTATGCCCCCTCCCTCGGGCGCTCCCCCGGGTTTCTGACGGCCCTCTGCGCCGCTCCGACCCGTAGCTGCTCGCGATGGACCCAGGCGTCCAGGACCTTGGCGTGGCCGACCCTCCGCGGACCCCGGATTGCCTGGCGGGGTCCAGTTGATTTCCTTGGCTCCGGACCTAGGCTTGGGCTCTCGTTTTCCTTCTCCTCGCCCCTACCCCCCTCCCGGAGCTCGGAGCCGGAGGGGGGCTTCGCGGGGCTGCGGAGCCCCGCGTCCCCGCCCCCGGCCATGGGGCTGTGAGGCGGCCACCCCCGGGCCGAAATGCCCCCCGGGGGGAGCGGGCCAGGGGGGTGCCCGCGCCGCCCCCCCACCCTGGCCGGGCCCTTGTCACCGCCGCCGCTGCCACCTCTGCTGCCGCTGCTGCTGTTGCTGTTGGGGGCGGCCGAGGGGGCCCGGGTCTCCTCCAGCCTCAGCACCACCCACCACGTCCACCACTTCCACAGCAAGCACGGCACCGTGCCCATCGCCATCAACCGCATGCCCTTCCTCACCCGCGGCGGGCACGGTAAGTGGCGCTGCCCGTGCTGCTCAGCTGGCGGCCCCGGGCCTCCGGTGAGCGTGTCCCTGGCCCCTGCAGGCCGCACCCCAGCCCGTGCGCGCTGAACCCCCAGCCACAGGGCTTTTTGTCCCGCGCCCCTCACCCCCAGCGGCTCCCATCTTCTCAGCCCCACCCTGGCCTCTTCATCACAACCACCCCCATCCCTTTATCACCTCTTCTCTGTCTTCACCACTTGCATTCCTTGCCTCACCTCACTCCTCATTCTGCTCTCTGGTTTATCACCTTCCTGTTTCAGTTCCCCTGTCGCCTCCCTCTCTGTCCTTTCAGCCTCTGTCCAGCTCCCCCTGCCCCAGTCTCTTCCTCCTTGTCTCCATTTCTGCCCCTTGTTTCTCCATCTGGCTTACCTCCACCTCCGTCTCAGCCTCACCTTCCCATTGCTGGTCTAGCATCTTAGTATTTTCTCTTTGTCGCCTCCACAGCCACCCTCCCACCTCTGCCCCATCTATCATCTCTGTCTGGGGCCTGCCCCATCTCTTCTCTTTCACCCCTTCCTGTTTCTGTTTCACCTCTGACCCTCCAGCAACCTCCCCTTTTTCTCATCACTGTCCTTCCACCACCCCTTCCTGAACAGTCAACTCACTCTGTTGTCCCCTCATCCTCCCAGGGCCAGTCCCTTCATCTCTGATTTCTCCTTTCCACACTTGGTCTCTGCCCTACCTCCACCTCCAATACCAGTGGTCTGGCCTCTGTAGCCCAGCTCCTTCCCCCATTCCAGCCTCCCCATCACCCCACTCCCCACCACTATCACCTCATCTCACCTTCCACTCTGACCTCTGTCACTGCCCCTGTAGTGCCCTTCATCACCGCCCATCTGTCTCCTTATCACTTCAGGGCTTGGACCCTTAAGGTTTTCTGCATGTTTCTCTTCCCATCTCTGTACCTGCCCCCTTCTATCTCTGCCCCCCATCTTCTCCATCGCTTCTCATCACTGTACCCCTGTCATGTCCAGTCTGTGTATCCCCATCACCTCCCATGTCTGTCCCTCTTCCTGTTTGATGTCATTTCCATGTCAGACTCCACTTCCCATGTCAGTCCCTCATTCCGTCTCAGCCCCTTGTGCCCCCCCCATCCCAGAGACCCCATTACCTTCCATTTCAGGCCACTCCTCACTTCCCCTCTCTGTACCCCCATCACCTCCCACCTCTGCACTTTGCCATCACATTCATAGGGTACCCCATCATCTTCATTTCCGTACCTCTCACCTCCGATCTCTGTACCTCTCTCACCTCCCACATGGTACCACTCATGACCTCCCATGTCAGCCCTGTCATCTCCCATTTTTATACTTTGTCACATTTCATCTTTGGCCTGCCATCATCCCCCATGTCTGCACGCCCCTCACTTCTTATCCCTGTATCTCATCACCTCCTATCCCTGTCCTCTCATCACTTCCTCTCTCTGTACCCCCATCACCTCCCACTTGGGCACTCTGGCATCTCCATGCTACCATCATCCCTCGTCGCGATGCCTCCACCTGTTCTCACTCTGTACCCTTGTTACCTCTAGTTGCAGTACTTCCATTGCTTCCATGTCTGTTCGTCCATCATCTCTCTTTTTTTTTTTACTTCATTTTCGTTTCTCCCTCATCTTTCGTGCCTGTATCCTCAGCACTTCCCTTCTAGGCCCCTCATGGCCTCCCATTCCCACACTCAGCTCTGCCTCTCCATTATTGTTCTCCATCTCTCCCCCTATACCCCCAACCTTTGATTCCCCATATCACTTCCCATCTTTCCACCCTTGTTCCATTCTTCCTTGCTTTTCTCCTACTTCATCTTTATCTAATTTTTTCACGCCTCTGCTCTCTTTTCATCCAGGTCTCAGGAGTGGCCTCTTCCAGCCCTCGTCTTCATTGCTGTCTTCTCTGTCCCCCAGCATAGTCTTGTCTTGTCTTGTCTGATCTCTGTCCCAGCTGGGGTCCTCTCCATGCAGTGCTCTCCCATCTCTTCCTCTTCTCCCACTTGCCCACCCCACACCTTGCTCCTGATCTTAACTCTCTGTTTCTGCCCATAAGCTCTCTGGCCCTCTGAGCCTCCTTCCGTCCTCTTCATTGTCCCCTCTGGCTCTCTTGAGGCTCAATGTTGCTCCCAAAGGGGTCCAGATAAGATATGATCTTTCTGGGAAATGAGGAGAAGCCCCGAGGGGTGAGATAGAGGGGAGCCAGGGATGTTGTGGGGGAGCATTGTGGGGTAAAGAGAAGATCTGGTGAAAGAGGAAGGGGAAGGAGAGAGGTGTTGGCCCAGGGAGAGGAGCCAATTGGAAGGAGGGGCCTGGGCACTGGAGAGCCAGAGGAAGGCTCCGGGGAGGAGCTGGAATTGGGATGTAAAGAGCTGGGTGAGAGGGAGAGAAAAATGCAAGAAAGCATTTGGGGGAGGAACCTATGGGATGTTTGTGTTGGGATCACCTCAGAGGTGGCCACTTCTTTGCTGGGCAGAGGAGGAAAACAGCCCCAAGAGGGCCAATGGCTGCCCAGTGCCACACGGAAGTAGAAGAGCTGGAGGGCACCTGGAGAGTGATGGGAGGTGGTGGGAGGCTGAGTCAGGTAGGTGACAGGAAGGCAGAAGGTCAGAGGACAGATGGGAGAGCAGGGAGGAGGCCACCTGTCATAGTTGAACCCTACCTCTGCTCACCTTAGCCATGGGAGGAGCAAAAGGGCAGGCTTCCCTTGGGATTTCCCGCTTGGCTAGAGGAACAGGCCAGCGTGTGAGGGCTTTCTAGGCCAAGGGAGACCTTCCTTTATGCCCCAACGTCCCCTCGCATCCCCCAGCCTCTTTCTTTCTTTTTCTTTTTTTTAAATTTATTTTTGACAGAGAGTGATACAGAGACAGAGAGAGAACTGAACTGGGGGCACTCCCCAGCTCCGCACATGGGTCCGCACGGGGCCGGGATTCGATCCCTGGTCCCTGGCACTGCAAAGTGAGCGCTTAACCCACCGAGCCATCCTTGCTCCTCACCCCCCCCCCCAGCCTCTTTCTCTGCACCTGCTTCTCTGTCTCCCTTCTCTTGGGGCCTCACTGCATTTCTCCTTACCGTCCTTCCCTCCTTCTCACCACTCTTTCCTCTGTTTACCCTTCCATCCTGCACCCCCTCCTGTTACATAATGTCCCTACAGACTCACCAGACGCCCCGGACACTCCTGCACCTGATACTGCTCTAGGCATTGGGAGGACCAGCACACCTGGCTCCTAAAAGTGGCCCGAGAGGGGGACACTCTCCTGGTCTTTCACCCCCATTTTGGTTTTCGGGCCTTTGAGGAGCTTTTCGGCCCCTGACTTTCATTTGCAGTACCCTCTGCAGCCAGTTTTCCAGGGGTTCTGGAGTCATCCCTCTGGCTTATACAGGGGGCTGGCGTTTATTTTGATTCTGAATGTGGATGTAGGTTTCTAACTGGATGGTTTATGGCCCAGGATGGACTCATGAAGTGAGGGGATACTGTCCTGGGATTCTAGATCAAGAGAGAGCAGAGCAGAGCTCAGGCATCAGATCTGTGGAGATCCTCTGGGGTGGGATCTGGGTACCTAGGAGCATGGCCTTTCTCGAATGTGTAGGACACAATCTCTTAGCTTCTCATGATTCTAGATCCTACCAGAAGATTTTTGCCGTGGCTTCTGATGCTGCTATGACATGGGGAATGGTCAGATGGAGGGTTCATGCATGTAGTTTTAACCACCGGGCCATCCTGCATGGAGTGTTTATATGGGATGGTTATGTGGTTTGGGTCTGGGTTAGCTTAACCATTACTAATGGTTGGTTGGTTTTTTTCTGGAATGCAGGTGTGTGGGAACTGTATGGAAGATTCTTGATTCTTTAGAGTATTTTACTGGATCAGTGACTTTCTGGGTGTAGGAGGCATTGAGGGGACTATGTTGGATGTGGGCAGAAGGTGCCAGCCCTGGGCCTTTGGGTGGTGGGCCAGAGCTCTCCTGTCTTGGGCTTTGGAGGTGTGCAAACCCCCCCACCCCCTGAAGTGTTATGCACAATGTAGCTCAGAAGCTTTTTTCCTGGGGAGGTAAAAAAAACAATGGGTCTGGACCACTCTAGTGGGCCTTGGCTTAGGCCCCTCTCTCTACTGCGGAGCCCTTTATGGAACCTTTCAGAGGTCCTAGATGTGGTGTGAAGTACTGGGCTCCATGTCTCTGTACCTTCCTCAGGAGTCCGGTGGCCAGAGCCGAGGGAGAGGACAGCTTGTCGGGTGAGAGGCCGGAAGAGAGGCTGGGCCTGGAGGGACTTGATGGAACCCCGCCCCCGATGTTCTCCCTACCCAGCCCTCTGCGCCCTCTGGTGGGAATGAGGGGCTGGAAAGAGAAATGTCTCCCCAGGGTAATTACTGCTGCCCAGTCCAAGAAACGATTCATCCTTCCCCTCTTTGGCCCAAGAAGTGTCTCTCCGCCCAATCCCCACACAGTGTAATAAACGCCCTTAGGCTTTTACAGGCCCGCCCCACATAATAAACTGGCTGCAGTGTGAGAACAGCTGGGTAATAAATCCCAGGGGAGTCCTGGCTGAGCCGGGCCCAGGGGCTGGGTAAGCAGTGGGCAGGCAGCCTGTGCACCCTGGGTCTAGGGGGCGGGACACGTGCTCTGCACAGCCCCTCGCTGTCTGCCATGGCCTGCCTTTGTGCACTTACCGCCATGTTCTCCACGCTGGGTCTTTGTGTGCAGCTGGGTGCGTCGTTGCCTGTGTCGGAGTGGGGCCTGTGGTACGTCACTGGGGACGTGTGTGCTGTTGGTGTCTTGAGGGGTGGGGTGTGGGCAGACAGCCTCGGATCCCTTGGGCCTCTCTGCCCAGTGGGGCATCCTGTCTGCCAGAACCTCAGGCCCTCTCTGGGCTCAGGCAGGCCTCTCTCACCGGGGATGTGTAGTCTGGGTTCCCAGGTGGGAAGGTGAGGAGAGAGGGCCTCCTTTCTCCTAAACCTTGGAGATTTTGGAGCAGGCCTCAGGTAGATGGTGTTTCCTTTGCTGATCTGAGGGACTGAGAAACCCAGTAAGCCCTCCTCTGTCCACCTGGGAGGCCCTGGAGCCCAGGGGGAGAACAGGCAGCAGCCTCTGGTCAGGGAGGCAGGGAGAGGTGTGTGTATGTGGAGGAAGAGGTCAGCATCTTAGCTCCCCTGGCTCTCCCCGCCCCCCAAATTTGGCCAGGTAGTTTGTGAGTAAGTGGAGGGGGAAGGGAAGACCCTGGGTATTACGGTTGCCATGGAAATAGCCAATTTTCCTGAGTGCTGCAGTGTTGGAAGTGGAGAGACTGTTACTACTGACTAAGGCCTTCCTGCTCCTGGCCATCAGGCTGGGCCCTTTTCAGACAGGAGGACCACCCTGGGCAGGGGTGTGGCTCACAGTGTACCCCACCCCCATCCGACTTTCCACCCTAATCTTGGTTCAATGCTCAGCACTGGGCCTGCAGGACCCCTAAGAAGGAAGGACACTGGGGTCTGCAGGGGCAGAGCCAAGCCCCCTCTGCTGGAGGTGCATTCCCTTGCAATGTGGGAGATGTCAGCCATTAGACACCAAGGGTTTTTTTTGCCCCCTGCCCTGCCCCTGTCCTACCCCTGGGGATCATCTCTCCTCTCTGGCCCTGCCTGGGGAGGTGGACGGCATTGATGACAAATACTCTGGGGACTAGCCCTGCTCCCCCTAAGTCCAGCTCCCTGCTGGCCTCACAGGATCCAGGCAACATTCTTCTATCCTCAGCTCCTCTCTTTGGGGGGGGCCTGGAGCTTCCTGGGGGAGAGCCCCCTATCCCTGAACTATACGTCTCTAATTACAACAGTGCTCCTGAGTCCCTGCAGGGAGAGACCCCAAGGTGTTTGAGGGGCCCAGCCTTAGTGTTGCCAGTAGGGCTACCATCTTGGCAGGTTTGCTCCTTGGAAGTGCCTCAGACCCTCTTGTCAGCCAGGACCACCCCTCCCTGCAGGTTCCCAGCTCCCTCATCCCAGGTTTTCCATCCCCCCACCCCCTCCAGCTATCCCACCCTCCAAGGCCCCACTTGTCTACCAGCCTACTCCAGACTTTTGCCCTCAGGCTCCATCTCCCTCTCCCTCCCTCTCTGGATAAGTCCTCCCCTGAACCCCTCTCCCCCCAAGAAGTGATTTGAGAGTAGTAGTTAGTGGCTAATTATTTAATTAAGTATTTTATGAATCTCATCTGTTCCATTTTTGTTCTAAAGAATGCAAGATTAGACTCTCCCTTTCTCTGAAGGCCCCAGAGCACTAGCACCCAAGCAAGGCTCCCTTCTGGGAAAATGGGTGACCAGTCCCCCACCCCCACTCCAGCCATCAGTCTGCCCCCACCCCCCACCCCCAGGGAGCCCAGTCAGCCGCAGGAGGGAACATGGAGACTAATGGGGTTTATTTTGGGGCTGAGATCGTTAGGGACCTCACACCCACCCCCGGAAAGCCGGATGGAGAAGAGGAGAGGGAGGGGGAGAGAGGGTGGGGTGGGGGAGGGCAGGGAGAGGGATCCTCATCTCTGGCTCCCACTCCTGCTTTTCTCTCACCTACACTTCTCTCTGTCTCTCTCTGTCCATCTGTCTCTCTGCCTCCTTCCTCCTCTGGCTGTCAATCTCCATCACTCCCTCCACCCTCTATGTCTGTCTCTTCTTTTCTGGGCAGGGCTCCAGGCCCCCTCCTGTTCTGGGACACAGGCAGCCCCTCCTAGTTGGGTATAGAAGCAGGGAGTCCTGGACAAACTGGGACCCTGATTTCCAGGGGCCTGGGAGTAGGGGGCAGGTATTGGAGGGAGGCCAGCCTGTGGGCTATGAGTCAGAGCTGAGCACAGCCCTTGCTCCTCCTGCCATCGCCTGGGGCTCCTGTGCCTTGGCGCCTGCTCAGCTGAGGCCATGGAAGCACACACCTTGAGCCTGTCGCCTCTGCCAGCCCTGGGAGAAGTACAGCTGGTCAGGCCTAGGCCCCTTGGGTCCTGCCTGCCCCCAGCAGTCCTCTTGGTCCCCTTGCAGCTTCTCTGTGTCACTCTCTGTGTTACCTCTCTGTTTGGTTGTAATTAAAACCAGCATTCTTGATGAGGCAGCTACATCTGTCTGTGCCCCTGCACAGGCTCTCACCTGGGCACCCACCTGCTAGCCTTTCCCCAGGACTGCGGGGCCTGGTGGCTGCTGTGTGTGGGCAACCCAGCTGAAGCCCCTCGTCTCCTAAACCTGGTGTCCCAGTGCTCTGGTCACAGCCCTGAGGGTCTGCTGGTCTTGCCTCCCTGATGTTATGTTTCTCCCTTTCCTTCTCTCTGCAGCCGGGACCACATACATCTTTGGGAAGGGGGGAGCGCTTATCACGTACACGTGGCCTCCCAATGACCGGCCCAGCACGAGGATGGACCGCCTGGCCGTGGGCTTCAGCACGCACCAGCGGAGCGCCGTGCTGGTGAGGGTGGACAGCGCCTCCGGCCTCGGAGACTACCTGCAGCTGCACATCGTAAGGCACCAGGGCCCCAGTCCCCCAAGCGTCCCATCCCAAATCCCATCGACCCCTTCATTGCCATGGGCTCCACACCTCAACTCTTTTCCTGCTGTGGAGCCCTCAGAACCTCTATTCCCTGATTACTGGTGTCCTCTCCTGGTTATTCGTCAGACTCCCAGCGTCATCCCACTGGAGCTCTTCTGTTCCCCTCTCCGGGAGGCCATCTGTGTCTCTGGGCCTCTCTGAATGCAGCAAGGGCCTCCTTGAGTCTTCCAGGCCGTTCTGCAGCTTTCAGAACTGTCCCCACATGAGTGACTGCCCCGAGCTGCTGCCTGCTCACTCCTAGATTGCCTAGGGCAGCCCACTGCGTCCTGCCTCTGTTCCAGTCCCCCTGCCCCACGGCAGTCCACCCTTGCTTCTTTACCTTGCCCTCAAATCCTGCCCCTGCCTCTGCCCTGCCCTTGGTCTTTATTTCCATGACCTTTGCCCTCCCAGCCACCCTCTGACCTTTCAGCCTCTCTGCTGTGCTCACTATGCTCTGACCTCTAGGCCCAGCCCCACATCCCCACCCTGGCCTTGCATCCTATCCAACTCTGCCTTTCTTTGTCCAGAGTTCCTCCCTGGGCCTGCTTCCTTCCTCCACTTCCGCTCCTGTCCTCATAGTTTTCATTTCAAATCAAGGCTTTTCTTCCCTGACCCTTTCCCCATCTCTGGTCCTGCCCCACACCTTTCCCTATGGCCTCTGGCCTTGCTGTATTTCATTTTTGCTCTTAGCCTGTCCCCTCCCCATGGTTTTTAGCCCTGGGTTTCTAGCCTAAATCTTTACTTCTACATATACAGCTCATTACAGCTGACTGTGTCCCTACCTGTATCCCACATCCTGACCCTGGCCAGGAGCCCTGAACTGGGAGGGTTGAGCAGGCTGGCCAGCCTGTGTGTGCTGCAAAGGTCTGGGTGGGGGTCCCTGGGCTTTGAAGGGAACAAGGAAGCCAGGAGAGACGACTCATTTGATCCCCTCTGATTGGGACCGTGGCTCCTGGCCCCTCCTTACACAACAGCTTTTTAGAGCCCACGGCTGGCCACCCTTCCCCCAGCACCAGGGAGTGAAGGAAGGAGGTGTGAGGAGACATGTCCTATGGGCAGAGCGGAGCTGGAGTGGAAGTGGCAGCTGATGGGCACTGGGCGGGGGAGAACAGGCAGGGCACTTGGAGCAAAGGGGTGCAGAGCAAAGAGTAGCCGGGGGGGAAGGCCTGTGAGTTCCGTGTCCAGGAGAGCAAGACAGACAGCATGTCAGCCTGTAGGAAAGTGTGGTGCTGGACAGCACATGTGACTGTGTGTGCCGGTGAGGGGCTGGGGTCACGGTGATTTGTGTCAGGAGTGATGGTGTGACTGTGTGTGCCGGTGAGGAGCTGGGGTCACGGTGATTTGTGTCAGGAGTGATGGTGTGACTGTGGGGGTCGGTGGGGATGAGGAGAGAGGCTGTGTCTTGTGGCCTCTGATCAAGTGTGTCATACTGTATTCGTGTTTCCCGGCAGAGTAGTGTTTGCTGCTGTTTCAGTCTCCTGACCGTGTGTGGCAGGTGGGGATGTGTGTTTCTGTGTCCCTGCCTGTGACTACGGGCTCCTGTTCTTGCTCCCTAGTTCCGAGAGGCTGTTTGTGGCTTGGGAGCAGGGTCCCTGCTCTGCCATTTCCTTGCTCTGTCTTTGTGCCGTCACCCAACCTCCCTAGCCTCAGTTTCCTCATTTGTGTAGTGGCATGAGAGGACAGAGGCACCCTGTGAGGTTTAAGTGAGGTTGTATATATAAAGCACTGAGGACATCGCCCGGCCTTTAGGAAGCACTAGTGTCAGTTGATGTCATCTGTGATTGTCTACCTAGATGTGTCCATCTGTGTGTGTCATGTTTGCCTCTTTGACAACTTGTATGTGTCCCTGTGCCTGTAGATTCAGGCTCCCTAGTGCTAAGAAGAAAGGATAGGGGTATCTGGGTACAGGAAGAGGGGGGGCTCCTTCCCCTTCCTAGCAGTTGCCCACAGGCCTTACCTGGTACAGGTTTATGGAGGAACAGGCCTGGTGCTGCAGAGGGTGTGTATGTGGGGGGTGCCTGGCCCTCAGAGGGGGAGCCTGGTTAGGGTGGGGGCCCTGGAGGAAGTGTGGGAGCCACAAGAGAGGCCAACTCTCAGGGGCAAGTTGGGCACCAGATGGGCTGTAGCCCCTTGGGGGCAGCCCCCAAGCCCCCTCTTCCCCTGGTGACACATCAGCGCCCACCACAGCGTCATTAGCAGTTCTCAGAGAGTGGGGAGGCGGCAGCAAAATAAGAGAAAAGCAATTTGACGTTTCTAATAAAGCGTCGCTCCACTTTGCCAAATTAATTTTGACTCCCATAATTATTTGCTGTAGGAGCGGCCACGTTCTCCCCACTGCTGCCTAATGAGGTAATTGGGGAATTAGGAATTAATGACTTTAACAGAAGTGACAACTGACTTCACGTCGGGAGCAGCTCTGGGGAGCTGCCTCTCCCCCGGAGTGCACAGCTCTGAGCTCTGCTGCCTCCTAGGAAACCCAGGTGTCCTGCCTTCCAGCTGCCCCGGCTGGCCCTCTGCCCGGCTGTCCCCCAAGCTGCATCTGCTCCTTGACCGCCTTCACTGGCCAGCTGAGCCCGGTGGGGAGAAACCCTCAGAGGCGTCCAAGGGGCTGGCACTATTCTGGGTGATGTTATTACTAACAATAGTATTGCGGAACATGGCTGTTCCCCTCACGGGACTGGGAGCAGATGATCTCCTGGGGATACTGTCAGTTGTGGGTGGTGGATGGGTGGGGCTGGCTAGTACTCTGTTAGGCAAGCTCAGCCTCAGTTTCCTTGCATTACTGCTTCAGAGGAGAGATGCAGCGTGTGCATGCATGCGTGTGTATGTGTGCTCTCATGCACATGGGGAGCTTTCCTAGGTTCTAGGAGGGGGAGAACTGAACCCACAAGTGGGGAAGGTATAGATAGGGCGTGGGTTTCCAAGTGTGCCACAACTGCACACCTGTCTCGCTTGCCCACAGTGCTGAGCAGGCAGGGGGTGGTGAGGAGTGAGGAGGTCAGACCTTCCCAGACACGGCACGGGCTCCCATGGACTGGTTGTGTCTTAGGGTGGCCTCTGCCCTCTGTGCCCCTGCCGGTCCCTAGTGTGGTTCTGTCTGAGGCCTGGGCACAGTGGGTTTTGAACAGAGTAGGTGCCCTGTAAACATTTGAATATTCTGAATGAACCAAAAGGCAAGAGGCAGGTGTGGGTAGTGGAAGTGCTCCGGGTTTAGGCCCTATACCCCAGGGTGGCTTCCCTGACCTCTCTGAGCCTCAGGTCACTCCCCTGCTGGTATATGGGGGCATGGGGGCGGGGCTAGCCTGCCTCCCTCTTTGGGCAGGTGAGCGGGTCCAGTGAAGGCATGACTGAGAGGGGAACATTGTAAAGCCATAAGGTGCTGTAGAGCTGGGCCTGTGGTGGTCACAGGTGGAGTTCCAGAGGAAGCGAATGGTTGCTCCCTCCCAGTCATTGACCTCTACCTTCCTGTCCTCAGGACCAGGGCACCGTGGGGGTGATCTTTAATGTGGGCACGGACGACATTACCATCGATGAGCCCAATGCCATTGTGAGTGACGGCAAATACCATGTGGTGCGCTTCACTCGAAGCGGCGGCAACGCCACCCTGCAGGTGGACAGCTGGCCGGTCAACGAGCGGTACCCGGCAGGTAGGAGGCCTGGGCATGCAGAGGTGTGGCAGGAGGGGCGGGGCAGGGCAGGGTGGCTTCTGATAGGAGTACTGCCTGCACCTGAGGAGGGGCTCAGTGGAGAGGCTTATGGCTGTCACCACTGTGAGGCTACGAGAAGGTGTGGCTTGTGGGCGGGACCAGCATGGGGCGTGGCTAAGAACTGTAGGGATTTGTAGGGTGAAGCAAGACCTGGTCCTGGGAGTTTTAACAGCTAGGAGGGATAGGGCAGAGCTAAGCTGGGAAGGCTGCAAGGCCAGGGTCCAGTTTGGGAATGAGGGAAAAGAGAAGAGGAGGAAGGGTAAGAAGTAGGGAGAGTCTGATGTGATGGGAGAAAGGATGAGTTCAGAATTGAGGGACAGGTGGAAGTGAGGAGGAAGATACAGAAACCAAATAGAGAAGATCCCGAAATAACCCAAAACATATCTTGTCAAGGAGAAAGGGCGGCTCCCAAGGACAGAACCAAGGAATGAACCAAGGTCTTTACAAAGAGCAAGTCAAAGATCCATATTAGGAGATCTTAGATAAAGGAAGAGAAGTAACCATGGAGACCCAGAGAAAAGGAACCCCAGTGTCTCAGGGAGTAGGGGACACGGTGAAAGGGAATGAGAGAGGGGAAATTGACAAGAGTAAAAAACAGGGTCAAATGCACGCAACAAACCTTTATTAACAACCTACTTGGAATTGGGTCCCGTGCTGGGCCCTGGGGACACAGGTGAGAGGGACACAGCCCCTGCTTGCAGGGAGCTCAAAGTCTTGGTGGTGCGAGGAGCACAGGAACGCAAATAGGCCCAGTTCATCAGAGTGACAGTTGTGGGTGCTGAGGACAAACCAAGGTCTGAGGGGCACAGGGGAGGGATAGGGATGAGGACATGAAAGAAATGAGGCGGCAGAGACTGCAAGATGCTGAGGGAAGCAGAGAAAGAGCCTCGGAGCAAGAGGAAACCAGTGGAGGAGTGATGGAAAGATATGGAAATCGTCCCTGAGACATAAGCAAAGACGGAGGCAGCTCCTGGAGTGATGCAGATAGGTGGAGCCCCAGCCAGTGGGAGAAGAGGTGGATGGAGGCGAGGAGGAAGAGAGCCTCAGTGCAGGAGATAAAGAGGAAGGGGGAATGGAGCCACTGTCAGGGAGGACAGAGAAAGCACAGACACCGCTCTGGGCTGATGGCATTTCGGTCACAGACACGGGGCAATGGAGAAGCAGAGAGAGCGTCTGCGGCCTCAGTTCCTCTCTTAGGTAGAAGTGACAGCTGAGGCAAAGACCCTGCCCCATGCTGACCAAGAGGGGCGTGGGCAGAAAGACAGGGAAAGGTGCTGGTGAGCAACCCTCATGGGCCCACTTATGCTGGAAGAAAGACACCCATGGAGGCTCACAACTCCTGATCATGTGGATGTGGACCCAAACATCCTGGGGCAGCCCCTGGACATAGAGAACCACATGGCCCACTAATAAATACTGAAGCTGATGGACATGCAGGCCAACCCGAGACACACAGATGACTGCAAATATTTGTATGGCCAGTTAGACATAAGAGAAAGGAAGTCCTGCAGAGGCCCTGGGCAGGTGTGGGGGTCCGCAGACACACAAGGGCTCCTGTGCTACATCCCACACATGGGCAGACAGTGACAGGCCAGGCCTTGTGAGTGGGATTGCTCTGTGGGCATCAGACGTCTCATTCCCTCCCAGCCTCACACACATCAGAGCAACCTGTGTAGCAGCGAAGACGTCAGCTTGTGGAGGGCAAGGCTGGAAGGTGGGGTGTGGAGGCCTCACCACATTAAGCCAGGGTCCAGAGCTCCTCCCCTAGGAGCCCAGCAAGCCAGAGGCCAGGTTCACACCTGCTTGGGGACTCCTAGCCCCATGGGGGTGGGGCAGACTGCTGGGCTCCCGCTTGCCTGAGGGCCCAGTGACTGCCTATGTGCATGGTGAGAGCAGATCCTCTGTCAGCTGGGTGTCATTCTTAGTGACACTGACAGGCAGGGTTGGCAGTGTGCATGGGACCCCTGACGCTGAGGAGCAAAAGACACAGCTTAGTGGGGCTTGGCTTTTAATTCTGGCTCTACTGCTGACAACCTGTGTGGCCTTGGACAAATCATCTAGCCTTTCTGAGTCTGTTTCCACCTCTGAAACGCGGAGATAATACCCACCTCATAGCAATGCTGTGAGGATCCCTGAGGTAACCTAAGGAAAACGCTAGAATGGCAGGGTGGAGAAGGGCTCAACAAAGCTTTTGTCAGAATTGTCTTATGTCTCAATGAGGCAGACAGATGTACATTATGCCTATCCTCTTAGGACACACATGGACAAGTACACACACACACACACACACACACACACGTAGGTCCCTGAATGCCTCCTGCCCCTGCCTCTGCATGTGTGCTCCTCCTCCCTTCCTGTCCCCACCTGACTCCTATGTCCACCTCGATTCCTCCAGCATCTTCAACCCCTTTCACACTCATCCCCAGGATGGGGTGCCCTGAGTTACCTCTACCAGAACACAGAATACTGCAGGTCACTTGCCAGTCATGCCCCCTAACCCCCTTCTTGGCTGGGGCTCCTGGTGGGCAAGGGCCAGGCCATCACCTTCCCATTTCCAATACCCAGTACCAGGAACAGAGCAGGCACTCAAGATATGTTTGTTGAATGACTCAACGAAAAAAAATCCATTTTTTTACTTAAACACAAGTAACCTGAACCTGTAGGGAAGGTAGGGTCTCATTGCCTCAGGAGCACCTAGGGAGGCACCACTGTGGACACATGGTGGAGGTGCACACAGGCAGGCCCAGGCCCAGGCATTGCTGGGCAGGGAAGCCCAGCTGTGCAGTGGGAGATGAGAGGGAAACAGTGTGCGTGTCATTCAACAGTATGCAAGTGGTTTCAATGGGAAGAGTGGCCAGATTCCCAAAGGAAATCATTTCCATTTCCATGGCTGCCGACTGGGATCACCCATAGTCCATGGCCATGGGAGGAGCACACAGAATTGCCAGGCACACTGACAAATCCCTGTGTGTACACATATACAACCCCTTTCCTGTCTGCGGGCCTGCAGGGTGGTGAGTGGAGGAGCAGGTACATCCAGATGGCCAGCCGAGGGCTGGGAAGAAGGTGGCGTTAGGAATTGTGGGGAAGAGCCCAAAGGAGGAAGGCTTATGAGTGAAGGGGTGAGGAGCTGGGTGGGGTTAACAGGCAGAAAGAAGATGGGACCTGAGTAGACAGGAGTCTGGAATAGAGCTGAGATGGAGAGGAGGTGCCTCCAGGCAGAGGAGGGCTGGGGTGGCTGTAGAGAGGGACCCCTGGGTGGAAAAGGGGGTGGAAGAGGAGGTGAGGTGGCAAGATGGCACCAGAGAGCCTGGAGGGAAGGGAAGAGGGGTGGGTGGGGCGGCTGGGTGATGATCCAGCTGCCATACCAGCCACCACCTGTGACATCCCCTGTAGTGCTGCCCATAGACGAGGCGCAGTGGGTGAGCGGCTGAAAGACTGGAGGTGCCTGGCTGAGATCAGTGTGGGGCCTGGGGGCTGCAGGGGTGGGGTGGAGTGGGCGGTGAGGGGAAAGCTGGGAGCTGAGACAGCTTGAAGTGCTTTAAATCTCACTGTTAAATGCGTGTGCCGGGCCACCCCCCTAAATGCCGCATAAACCCCTCGCTTAACCTGTCCCTCCCACTTCTAAACCTCCCTCTCTAAATGCAGTAACCAGCTGGGCCTGTGAGGCCCCCACCCCTAACTTAAACCTGCTAAATGCCCCTCCCTGCCCGCTGCCCTACTTTGGGATGGGGAAGGAAGCTGGGCCAACAGCTTGAGCACAGGTCAACTTGCTTAACCTCTGACCTTTCAACTTCTGGCTGCCTTTTCTTTTATCCCCCCTTTCCTTTTCTTCTTTGTCCCTTTCTTTTTCTTTGGGTTGCTTCTGCCCCGGGGTGGGGCTGGCTCTGGTTGGGAGCCTAGGGAGGGGATGGGAGGACAAGGGACCCAGCGATTCTTCTCCTGCCTTGGGTGGACCTTCCCCGCTTTCCATTGGATATTGCTGCTTACTCTGAGTCTCCTGAGAAATGCATAATTACGTTTCTAACTCCTGTGGACTTCGCCGCCTGAGAAACCTACTGTCTTTCTAAACTTTTCCAAGGAAACTTTGATAACGAGCGCCTGGCGATTGCTAGACAGAGAATCCCCTACCGGCTTGGTCGAGTAGTAGATGAGTGGCTGCTCGACAAAGGTAATTAACCAGAATTAATTAATTAATTAACTAACTTTAAAAACACTATCTTAAAGGTGCAGAGCTCTCTCTTTCCCCATCTGTGCTTTCCCCATGGCCCGTCCCCTAGTGAAGGGACGATTGTCCCACCAGGATGCCCTCTTTTCCTTCTAGTCAGAGGTCTGTGTCTTTTAGAGTGGTGGTTTTGGGTAGGGGCAGGGAGAGTTTTCCTAGAAGAGTTCTCATGTCTTTCTGAAGCCCTAATGGGACTAGGATAGTCCATGAGATTCCTGAACCGTTCTGGTAGAGCAGTCTGGACCGCAGGCTGGGAGGGCGGTGGTCAGCTCCGAGGCTGGTGAAGGGTCCTACAGTGCGTGAGAAGCAGGAGACTCTAGGACCCAAAGGAGGGTGGGAAGGCTTCACCAGGATCATCTGAGGAGTAAAGGAGAGTGGGGGCCTCAGATCCTACTGGAAAGACCCCACCCCCCAAGAGAGTGGCTATGAGGCCACTCTCTGGAATGAGCCCACTGTGGTCCAGAAAGCCCCTTGGAAGTAGTGGAGTTGGTGGGGAGACTAGGAGAAAGGGGGTGAGGTGGACATCCATGGGGGTTTCTGTGGGTCCTGAGCTGACGAGGAAGACAGGACAGGCTTGCTACAAGGCTGCGTGTGGTGAGGCGCTGCTGGGTGTGAGGGAAAAGGCCATTGTCACCAAGGGAAGTTGGGGCAACGGGCAAAGCCATCCCATTCCCTTTGGAGAGGGGGCGAGCTCTGTACCTCTAAGGCTAAACTCTAAGGGGGAAGTAGAACTGTTAAACCTCCACCTAACCAGCTGATAACTGTACTTCTAAATGTCCATGGGGGTCTTCCCCAACTAAAACCCCCAAATGCCACTTCCAGCCCCCACGCGGCCTGCGGGGACTAAACATGCTGATAACCAGATGTGATAAATCCGTAACAGAACAAAAAGTTAAAGGGACTGTAACAGACATCGCTAAAACCTACAGCCCCCAGCCACTGGGTTGCTCTCTCCAGCGGGGTGAACTTTAACCCTTTGAGGAGTTCATGGTGGTGGGGCCACAGGGGCCAAGTTTGCTAACTAACCTCAGTAGCTTCCTCTCCATTATTCACCTCCCTCTCCCAGGATTGGAGAGGCCAAGGGAACAGCCTGGGCTGAGGCTGAGACAACTTGTGACCCCCGAGGGTAGGGAGCACAGGACAGTCCCTGAGGGGAGGGGCAGGACTTGTCCAAACGGGAGAAGAACTCGGGCCCGTGATTTAGAATCCCAGCTGTCCTTCACTAGCTTCGTGGTCATATTTCCTCATTAGGCCTTTTATCTTCTTTTCTAGAACGTGAAGGATTGGGTTCAATATTCTAGTCTTTCCCCTGTTGTGGAGGAAGAACTCACCTGTTGGGTGGCCTTGGTCAAAACTTCCTCTTCCTGTCTCAGTTCCCTTCTGAGGAAGACAGGGGTAGGATCCCTGCTCAGCCTACCTCACAAGGGGTGCTGTGTGGGTGAGACGAAATAAGGAGCAGGAAAGGTGTTGAACAAGAGCTGAGCATCCTTGGAGGGATTATTTTACTGTTAGCACCTGCCATATGGTAGCTGCTCGATAAATAGTTACTGAGTGAATCCGTTTTCCAGTTCCAAAACATGGCCTGTGAAGCAGCAGTCCCATGAGATGCTTCACGGTAAAGAGATTTGCGAAATGAGCTTGGGAAATGCCCAGTCCCGTTGCTGCCTCGTGGCCGCGCGCAGAGACGCTGGTTGAAGAAAGGCTCTGAGAAAGCCCAGGAGAAAGAACCTGTTGTTGAATTGTGAAAGGTTTGCTTCCCAAACTTGGCTGATGGCTGTGAATCTTCTCACCTCCTTTTTTATCCTAATTCTTCTGCCTGGGAAGAAACTCTGGACACGGCGGTCCTCAAGGGCCTCTCTGGGTCTGGTGTTCAGCTGCCACTCACAGGTTCTCAGCATCTGTGGGCTCCAGCTTCCCCATTTGTAAGACCAAGATGCTGCTCCAGGGCTGGGCAGTGGGAGGGTCCTGCAGGAAGAGGGGCAGAGCAGATACACCCATGGCCAGTCATTGGCCAGAATCTAACAGAAGGTTGAGTGTCCCAAGGAGCCTGTGTTTGCAAAGAGAGTGTGGGTTTCACAAGTTGGACGGTCCTCAGCCCAGGTTTTGGGGGGCAGGGCTCTCAGGCACCTAACTCTAAACCAGATCTTTAACGAGGCACTAACCAGAGGCTAACAAGGGCTAAGCCAGGTCTTAAACCCCCCCAGTGTCAGTAGCTGAAGGTCCCCGGGAGCAGTGGGCAATGGAATAGTTCCTCTGCCTGTCCTCCCTTCCCAAAATAAGCAACACCAAAACCGAAGTTAAATCTAAACTTAAACATAATAAATATCTTTCCTAAAAACCAAACCAAAGCAACAAACTCAGAGGGTTAAACCGACCCCCAGATCCATTAAAACCAAACAGAACTGCCAAGCCCCACGCAGGTGGGGATTCGGAGGTAACTGCTGAGCGAGGGGCGAGATTGGAGCTGGAGTGGGTTTTTTTCTTTGGCTGTCAGCGAGTGAAGAAAGGTCCCTTTAACGTTTTCCATCTCTGTGCTTGCACATCCGGTCGGGGAGGAAGACCTCTGCTGTCCAGGGGCTGATCCTGGGGCAGTGGCTGGGCCTGGAGGGCAGGAGAGTGGGGGGAACCTGGCCAGAGGTCAGAGGGCCTGGTGGTGGCTAGGAGGGCAGAGTGAGGTCCATGTGGCTGCTCCCACCCTTACACACACCGGCCCCGTCCCATGCACTGTCTGTCCACCCCTTGATCTCGCCTCCCTCTCTGCCCTGACACACACTGACCACTCGGCCTGGCAGTCACCTTCTTTATCTGCCTCTTTGTCTCCTCTACCTGCTGCTTCCGAGTGTTCCATGGCTCGGGGCTGGACACTGGGTGTGGGACACTTGGGGGGGCAGAGGGAGAAGATGGGGATCAAATTGAGGGAAGGGAACAGAGGGGAACGTGATGCCCCTGGAGCAGGAGAGGAAAGGGGGATGGGAAGGTCAGAGGCATGAGCTTGGTGGGGAGAGGTGGGAGCGGGCTCCCTTCCCAGCCCATGTGTGCCCTGGGTACCTACCCTCTGGGGTCCCTGCTTGGCTGGGGGCTGTGGCTGACGAGGACTTTCGCTTTGGTGTCTGCCCCTCCTCGTTTCTCCCTCTCCCCTCCTCCCACCCCCACTGGTTTCCACCTTGACTCCTCTTTCCTCCCCTGGCTCCCCTCTGTCCTCCCCCCCCATCTGCTCTCCCCCCCTGCCTGCCCCTCCTCTGTCTGTCACCCTCCCCCCTTGCCCTCTCCCCAGGCCGCCAGCTGACCATCTTCAATAGCCAGGCCGCTATCAAGATCGGGGGCCGGGACCAGGGCCGCCCCTTCCAGGGCCAGGTGTCTGGCCTCTACTACAATGGGCTCAAGGTGCTGGCGCTGGCCGCCGAGAGCGACCCCAACGTGCGGACTGAGGGCCACCTGCGCCTGGTGGGGGAGGGGCCGTCCGTGCTGCTCAGCGCGGAGACCACGGCCACCACCCTGCTGGCCGACATGGCCACCACCATCATGGAGACCACCACCACCATGGCGACCACCACCACACGCCGGGGCCGCTCGCCCACACTGAGGGACAGCACCACCCAGGTGAGGCCCCTGCCCGGCTGTGAGGGCCGGGGCTGGTGTCTGCAGTGTAACTGTGGCATCTGGGGGGAGCCCGAGCAGTCTGGGGGGATCCTGGAGGGTGCTGTCCTTGTGATGGTTCTGGGAGGATGAGCAATGTCTCCTTATATGAAGCGTGCTTTGCCCTGATGGCCCGGGAGGTCAGAGATGTGGAGGTGGCCACTATTTCTAGGGGACTGTTCTCAGAGTTGAGGGGCAGTGGCTACCCCAGCTAGACCAGAGAAGACAACCCCACCTAAGGGAGGGAGTCAGGGCTGGGGGTGAGGGTTGAACGACCCCCTCTGCCCATCCTATAAGGAAAGCCATGCCCAGTGCTGTGTGGTCAGTGAGTGGGAGACAGGTGGAGGAACCAGGGGGCCTGGCTGAGTTTTCTAGTTGTTGCCCAGAAAGATTGTTGGTCCAGGAAGGGCTTGTACCTGGTACACTGGACCATAGTTACCCTGGGCTGTTGGTACCCAAGCTACTTCTGCCCCCAGTGGCAACAGTTGCTGTGCTTCTGGGCCTGGAAGGACCTCTGACCTCCCAGGTTGAGGGAGGGGCCCGGGGCAGCCCTGGGGATGGGTGCTGCCTCCGCCACCAGCCAGCTTTCAGCCTCTATAGAAGGATGGGGTGGGACTCTGGGGGTATGGCTATGCCAGAGAAGTGCCCACAGGGGGCAAGGGTACAGAGGGTCCTCCAGGCCCCGCCTAGCACTTGGGTGAGGACAGTAGTGTCTGAAGACCAGGATGGGGAAGAGGCACTGTGTGAGCCTTTCACCCCTTCCCCACCCCAGACTTCTATCCGTGACCTTCAGCCAGGCCCTCTCCCCATACCCTGCAGTCTCTTGGGCTCCCTTCCAGCTTGGACTCTGGGTTTCCCTCCTTGAGTCTCTTTCCTAAACCCCTGAGCAGCCACCCCCCACCCCTTACACTCACTCATCTTGGGGATTCTCCGTCTTTGCAGTCAGGAGGAGAGAAAGTGCTGACAAAGTCGACTCTCATTGTCATGACAACCACAGCCCTAATTGTTGTGTGCAGTCTGATTTCCGGGCTCAGGGAAGGGGGTTGGGAGAGAGATGAGGGTGATGAGGTAGTGAGGCTGGAGCCAAGAAACCCCCAGGTCCTGCTCCCCCTCTCTGGCCACACTGGCCTCCAGAGGCCCCTGTGCCTTATCTCCCGGATGTCTCGGGGTCACCTTGCTCCAGCTGAGGCCCCAGGTCTGCTGTCCAGTGTCCCCAGCTGTCTGGACGTGCTGCTGTCTCATCGATCCCCAGGAGCCGAGTGGAGCTTCTGCAAGGCGGACACTCTTCAGTCTCCCTGTGCACTGTGGGAAATGGAGGCCCACTGCTAACCACCAGATGCTGAGAGAGCTGGGGCAGGGACCAGGGTGTGTGTCTCAGCCCCGGGCCCCGTCCTATGTGCCACCCCACACCTCAAGAGGTGGCTGTGGGGGTCTGTGGGCCCACCCTGGAACCCTTTCTTTCCCCACCCCTGCTCTCACCCCCAGAACACAGATGACCTCCTGGTGGCCTCGGCCGAGTGTCCGAGCGATGATGAGGACCTGGAGGAGTGTGAGCCCAGTACTGGTGAGTACCTTTCCCCCCTCCCCTGCCCCGGGGCCCACTGCGACGCTGGTGGGAGGAGGGTGACTGTCCTTGCCACTTGGCCCAAGCCTAAGGGCCTACTGCCAGGCCTTATCTTTTGCTGATAGGTCCTTTCCCTTCCCACCATTTCCCCACCCCCTAGGACCCTCAAGTGCCCTCTGGTGAGGCAGTTTCTGGCCCTTTAGTGCCCCAGCCCTCAGAAGTAGTGAGGTCCTTAGTTTGAGGTCCTGGGGTTGAGGGCCAAGGGATACTGGGAGGAAAAGAGGGATCATGCCCTAGAAAGATGAGTAACTATAGCTCCCATGAGTCCTGGGGGTGGGGGATGGCGGTGGGTGGGGAATGCAGGCTTAGGAACTACAACTCCCATCAGGTCTTGGGTCCAGAACTACAACTCCCATCAGCCCCCACGAGCCAGGTGTTCTCTTGGTCACTAGTAGAGGAGGTCTCTGTTGGATCCTGAGCCTTCCTCATCTCCAGTCTCGGGGAGATGGCTGGACATTCTGCCAGGGCTGCCAGGCCAGCCTGGGGCAGTTACTGCATAGCAACTCTGTGCCCAGCAATGAGGTGGCCGTGAGAGATGTCCTGGGGAGATTGGGACTTGAGGTCCGGCCCAGATTTCTAGTGGGAGAGCTGCTATCAGAGGCGAGCAGGGCAGGGAGGGGAGGCTTCCTGAGGGGTGGCATTCGAGGTCTCTGCTTGCTCCTTCCAGCTGGAGTCAAGGGTGCAGCCCCAGAGAGATACCAGGTCGCAAAGCAGGGGTGGGCCTTGAGTGCTGGCTGAGAAGTGGGTGTGGAGTGGCATAGTGGGTGCAAGGGCTGCTCATCGGGGCTGGTGGGAGGAGGGCCAGAGGAGCGGACATCCCGGTGTTTGAGGCTAACAGTGGGAATGGAGGCAGGACTGGAGCTGGCTGGCTTTCCCAGCGGGACCACGGGTCTTGGTGGCAGTCTGGATGAGCTTTTAGGAACATATGTCCCTTGCTTGGGTTCCCATAGACTTCTCCCTGTTACTTGCAGTGGGTGGCAGCTGGGCTGTTGGTACCAGCAGGCTGCAGGTTGGCCAGGTGCCTGCGGGGCTGGGGATGTGATGTGATCAGCTGAGGTGGGCAGTATGACCTGGATAAATTGTGTGCATCTGGTCTGGGGGTGGGGCTGGGGGATCTGCCAGCCCCAGAGGAGACACTCAAGCTGAGAGTGGACTACAACCATGGGAGGGGTGTGGGTGAACAAGGACTGTGGAGCCTCAAGTTCCAGAGGCTCAGGTTCCAGAGGCTAAGGGCAGGGGATTTCTAGGGTGCAGGTCCAGATCCAGAGGCTGAATCCCAACTGCCCTCTGTGTGTCCCCAGTAGATCAAAGCTGAGGGGCTTCTTTCCAGTGGTACTGGGCCCTGAGGCACAGTAAGGTGACCAGATGTCCCGCTTTTGGTGGGACAGTCCCAATTTTTAACAATTCGTCCCGCATCCCGCGGCATTTAAAAAAAGTCCCGATTTTTGGAAAGAATGCACGACAAGCTAGGGAACGGCGGGAGGTAGACCAAATTTTTCATCAAGAACCCCCTCCCCCCCGGTCAATGGTGTCCTGCTTTACCAATGTTAAAATCTGGTCACCTTACCATGGGGGAGCCTCAGGCTGCTGGGCTGGAAAAGCCTCCCCGTCCACAGCCCACAGCCTGTGCTTTCTGGAGCAGATGCCCTCAGTGCAGAAGCCCCTCTGCTGGGGACTGCTCCCTCCACCTCACTGGGCCATATTGGCTCAGGGACACCCCCTCACACTGCACCATTGCTGTGGGAGGCTCTGGGCATCTGGCAGCTTCGACGCCATGCTCACTCCTCCGTGACTCTGCTTTATGCCTTCTCACTAGTCACTCCCTGGGGTTTCCGGTGCCCACAGCACCTCTAGCTCAGACTTTCCAGAGTGGCTGTGCGGGTCATGAGGAGGGGGTGCTGCTTGGCCCCATCACACGTGTTCACGCACTCTGGGGTGGGAACTACTGGAGTGAGAGGAGTCTGGCCAAGCAGCCACCATGCAGAGACACATGCACACATTGGGCCATACACTGCCCACCACGGCTCTAGCTTCTCAGCCCCAGCCGTGAGTCTTGTTAGGGGCCTGGGCGTGACTGAGTGTGTGCACAGGTGGACCGAGCTCTTTTCAGCTGTTTTGGGAGAAGTCAGTGAGGAGGAACCTAAGTAGCCACACTGATTACTGGGCCGACCTTCCTGGGCAAAGGGCCCAGGATGGGACGAGGGGATTGAGGGCGGAAGAGGAAGATCGATGGGCTAGCCTGGCACTCAGCTTTAAAAATAAGAGGAGAGGAAAGGCAGAGTTCATGCTGGAGCCCCCAGAAGAAACTGATGGAAGCCATAGCTGTCCCCCAGGTGAGCGTCACACGTTTGCACTTTTGTACTCACGCCACTTGAAATACTTCAAGTTGGATTCTTATCATCCTGGTGGCATGCCAGTCAAGGACTGATGGCTCCAGGGTTCCCCAGGCTGATCTGGACCATGCCATCCCTTCCTGAGGCCCCGCCTGTGCCCCCTGTGCAGGGAAGCTTTTTCTTTAGCAAAGGGCCGGGCCTCCTTGGTCTCCAAGGTCAGCATTAGAGGTGGAGGCAGCCTGGCTAGTGACAGTGGCTGCTCAGAGGCTGAGCCCAGCATGTTTGCAACCCTACCACCTGCCAGAGCCCCCTGTCTGGGTCCAAGTGTGAAGCCTGGGGTCACCCCTGCTCACCGTTCCACCTTTTCCCATGACCTGGGCCCCTCCCCAGGCCCCAGGCCCCATACCCTCTCCCCTCAGCTCAGTAAGACCATCATCTAACACGGTTCATTTACCTGAGGTAAATACCCAGCCAAAACAGGGTATTGTTTGATGGATGCAGTGTTGATATTCTTGTGAGTTGGGGTGCCTTTGGGGGCCATGCACTGCATAGTTGGTAATGTGACTCCAATGCCCCTCGCTGTCTCAGCCGGCCTGACACACACATTGTGATTTGGTCCTGGCCCCTATAGGGATCCAAACTTGCACCTGCTGAGACATGTAGGAAGTGCACATCTGTAAGCACATGCATCTACACGCACACATGTGTCTGACCAGAAGCACACACACCTACATCCATGCAGACATTTATGGACCTACCAGCAAGCTCTCATGTGCCCACTTCCACAGGTACATATATGTTCAAACCTAGAAGTACACACACCATTTGTGCCCAGACCAACAGAGGCTCATGCATGCCTAGACCTTACAAAACACACATGTCCTCAGAGCTCCAGAAGTCTGTTCACACAAAACAGGTGTTGAGACCCACAGCAGCAGAAACCCATATACATGTGCAGTCTCACAGAGGCACGCACGTGTACTCTGAACCACAGTTTTGCACATGTATGCTGGGAACCAAATAGACTCACATGTAGGTGTGAATTCACAGGTGCCCACCTGCTCTTACCCACAAAGTTTCACACTTACATGTGTACAACTGCAAAAAGTACACATTCAGCATGTCTTAAATGCACCAAGGCACTTGCGTGTGCTCGGAACTGCACATACATTCATGTGCACATCCAATGAGGCATGCTTGCACACACTCATCTATCGAGGCACACACCAGATGTTCAGAATCATGTAAATGCTCAGACCTGTAGAGGCACTCACATATTTCAGACTCTCGCGATGCACTTGTATGTTCAGGTTTGAGCATGTACATACGTGCTCAGAGCCATCGAGGCACATGCACATGCATGTCATCAGACTCACAGAGTTCCGTAGCCATGCTCAGCTCACAGAGGCACACACACATGTACAGATCCACCTGCGTAAGACACTTCATGTGCTCAGACCATAGGATCCTATGCACATGTTCAGACTTACAGCTGCTCACAGATACTTTAGAATTGCAGATGCATGTGTGCATGACCCACTGAGGTGCAGGTGCACATGTGCACATACAAGCATAAATTCAGGAGTGCATATGTCGCAACTCCACCCAAGTACACATACTCAGACCTCCAGTTGCCTGCATATGTGTTCACATTTACCAAGACGCATGCGCACATCCTCAAAGGGATGTCCTTGGTACCAACATGTGTTCTCATTTCCACAGAGGCACATCCATGTGCACACAAAGTGCATCTGTGTGCTGAGACACACAGGGTGCGTGTGCTTGGGCCCCAAGGTCCATGCACATGCACACGTTTGTTTGGACTCATGGACCTGCACCCCTCTCACTGCTCCATGAGAGGAGAGCCGTGAGGCCCGCTTTTGCTCAGACTGCAGAGGCTCTTCTAACGTGTCCACACATGTGCTCAGATACACACATGCTCAGACCCCCCAAGGCATGCAGGCATGTGCTCAGCCCCATAGTGGTGCACACACACCCTCAGGTCTTCATTGGCCCACACAGGCGCTCACAGCTACAGGCGCACAGAGGTACCCATGCAATTGCATGTGGAAGGGCTCACATCCTCAGGCCCTCGGGCCATCCACACATGTTCAGACCCAGTAAAATCCATGACTGCCCACACACAAGTGAGCACACACTCAGGTTCACATAAGCCCCATGGGTTCAGATCCACAGAAGCAGCTTCATGCACTTACCCATATGTGTACATCCCTCCTGAGGCATCACCCCACGCATACGCCTGAAACCCTCAGAGGCACACACGTCTCAGACGCACACATTTAGCTCGGGATCACAGAGGCACAGATGTGTTCAGACTCCCGAGTCCCTTATGGTAGCATTAGTTGCTACCATAGATGAACGTCACATTTGTGGTGTAACTCACAGGAATTTGTTTCTTCATGTAAAGTTATGAACAGGTGTTCCTGATTGTTGGGCAACTCTTTCATCCTGAAGCAGCTTTTCTACCTGAAGGGTGTCTTCCTGCACTATCATGGAAGGGTCACGAAGGGGAGGGTCTTATGGGCCAGGCCTGGGAGGGAGAGGTGCCCCTTGCTCCTACTGAAGTGTGTAGTCACGTGACCACAGCCTAGCTTCCAGGAAGGCCTGGAGGCGTGGCCTTGCTGTACCCCCAAGAGGAAGCAGAAACTGGTTGGGTAACCAGCTACCCATTTATTTGCTGCAGTCTTGTCTTTAGGTCATCAGTGATCCATTCCACTCTTCCACCCACAGAGCATACCTGCCCCAGCCCAAGGGTGACTCCCCAAAGTCTCACCCAGTTCGGACAGTGAACTCAAAGGCCAGTATGTCTGGGAGATGGTGGCCCACTCCGTTGGATCCAGACCTGGCTATTGGGTACCCATGTGTCGTCTGGGTATGCCTTACAGGATAATTAATCTCACTGCCCACACAGCCCAACACATACCCAGAATGCAATGGTGGGCCAGAGACAATCACCACAGTAAACCTTTTATTCATAAAAGGGAAAGATGGAAGACACAATGGCTCTCAGTTCCTAGTGGGGAGGAAATCAGGCAGCACGCACATCATAGCGCATGAGGCTCTGCCCCTATATTGGCAAGTTCCTCCTTCACCCCTGCCTCCTCTGTCTGGGGTCCTGGCACTGCCCTCTGGAAGGTTCCTCCCTGTCCTTAGCCTCCATGGCCATCTCTGAAGTCGGTGTTGGGAGAATGTCCTCACTGGGGTCCTTAGAGCCTTGACAGCTCACTCTCTGTTGGGGCTCCAAAGGTGGTTTTAAGGCTCTAACAATCAAAGTAGCCATACTCACATCTTTCCCAGACATAATTCTCAAGCCAGCTCATTTCCTTGTTTCTTTGCCTCCGTGCCTGTCTCTTAATTTAGTGTTGACTATCTTGAGGTCATTTAAAACAGCTGGTGGGGAGGTCACACCTTAAGCTGATCCTTGTGATAAGGCTGAGCCCCCTATTCAGGTGGAAGTTTCACTGGGTCATTGTCCCTCAAAGCCATTTTCAATCTTCTCTCTTACGATTTGAGGTTTGGAAGCCGTGGCTCTTCTGACACTTGCGGGCTCCACATTTCTGGGCTCTCTGTTTCCCTCATGTGTTCACAGACCCACCAGTTCTTGCCTGTCTCTTTCTTGTAATGTGTTACTACTAAAAGCAGAAAGTGAAAGCCAGCATTGTCCTCCTGGCTTTCCTGGCACTTTCCCCTCGTGCCTCAGCCTCACGGAGGCCTGCTCGCTGGGTCATCACAAGCAGTGGGTGGTACCGGAAGTGCTGCCACCACATATGGCCCTTCATCTGTCCAGCCGCCACGTCCGTTTCCTTGCATTGTTATATGAGTGCCACAGGTTTTTGTGACACCCGTTTCTGGTGCAGTATCTGTATTAGGGTAACATTTGCTTCTGTAACAGATAACCCTGGAATCTCAGTGGGACTTTCTCACTCAGGTGAAGTTCTACCTGGCTGCTCCTGTTCAGCAGGTGGATCTGCCCCAAGGGGTGCTTTGAGGAGCCAGACTCCTTCCATTTTATGGCTCCTCCACTTTTAACACATGGTTTACAACAGTGGCCCCAACCTTTTTGGCACCAGGAACTGATTTCATGGAAGACTATTTTTCCATGGAGAGGGGTTGGTGGGAATGCACATGCACAGTTCACAGTAGGGTTCACACTCCTGTGAGAGTCTAGTGCCGCTGGTCCAACAGAAGGCAGAGCTCGGGCAGTAATGACAGCAATGGGGAGAGGCTGTAAATACAGATGAATCTTCACTCACTTACCTGCTACATTGCAGCCCCCAGTTCCTAACAGGCTATGGACTGGTAGTGGTCTGTGGCCCAGGGGTTGGGGACCCCTGGTTTACAAGGTCACTTGAAGGAGGAGAAAAAGCATGGAAGATCATACACAGGAGGCTTTCATGGGCCAGTACTTCCCAGTGCTCTGTCACATGGCCATACCTAACTGCAAGGGATTCTAGGGAATGAGTTTGTTCCCAGAAGCACCCATGTAAACCTGCACACTCAAGTTTACACCCAGGTCCAGGGCCAGAGGTTCACTGACATGCACAGGTGTCTGTTCAAATTATGTGACATGCACACCCATGTGCTCAGATCCATCGTTTGCACGCACACACACGCACAAGCTTAGAGACATGCCCAGGTGCACAGAAACAGACCCTAGAGAGGTATGTTCTTACACATGCACACACGAGTGCCTCCGTCTCTGACCTTGACTCCACCCTTGCTGGTGTTTCCTAGTGGGGCGGGGCTCCATCTTTCAGGTCACTGCACACGGTGCCCAGGTCCTCTGCTGGAACAGGTAAGGGCTGCAGTCGAGCTGGTGCCCTGCACTTGCCATGGGGTGTATCGTGGGCCCTGGAGTAGGGCTGTGTCCACCAGAAGGACAGAATCCCTTTTTCCAACTGCACAGAGATGCTGTTTGCAAAGCTGTGCTCCTGCAGAGCTGTGGCTATGTCAAGGGGCTGCAGTTTTTCTCATCTATGTGAAATGCCCGGTGGGCTTGCGGGCTTCTTGCCCTGGGCAGGGCACCCAGTGCTGGTGTGGATCCCTCAGCCCACTGATGGCTTCATCTCTGACACTCAACCTCAGTTCTAGACACCCCTCTGGGGGTGGACACATCTTGTTTGGGGGCAATGGAATTCTTGGGTAGGTTTTCAACCAGGGGTCTTCTGTTTCCTAAAGGCAGAAAGGGCTCAGCTTGCTGGGTCAGCAGCCCCCAGAGGCAGGGGACCTGGGGGGAGGGGAATGCTCAGGAATGGCTGGTGATGTCCTTGGCCAGATGGAATTCTCTAGTAAGTGGGACTTACGTTCACTGAAATTCACTTTCAGAGCAGAAAGTGGGTGGCATCTGTGCTAAGTGCACCTGTGAATATTTCCCAAATGCTTCAGCTACCTGAAGTGGGGGAAGGGAGGGAGGCTGCTTAGGGTCTCTGTCAGACTCCCAGGGTCGCCCTATCCCAATGTGCACCTGCATTGGTATGGAGCTGGACCCAGGATCCTAGACACCAGTGTCTTCCTGAGTCTGCACCCCCAAATACCCAGTAGGAGAGGGGACCCAGTTCGATGGTCACAGTGAGGAGTTTATGAAGGGTCCTCCCCCACTTCAAGCCCTGCTAGATCCTCACTGGGGCAAGCTTGCCTAACCCTTCCTGGACCAGTGTATGACCCTAGGAAAACCTAGTACCCCACGTTCTAGGCTTGACTGCCACGGAGCCCAGGCCAGCTTGAGGGAGCGTCAGGGAAGGAAGGCAGTGTAGGGTCTTGAAAGCATGTTCTCTTGTGGAGATATACTGGTGAGGGGTGTGGGGTGCAAGGAGGAAGTGGTGTGAGGGTTGGAGGTTGAGATACATGGCCACCAAGAAGGGGCAGTTGTGGGTGCTGTGGATGAGGGCAAGACACCGTAAG
Organism: Craseonycteris thonglongyai; assembly: GCA_004027555.1. Taxonomy (NCBI): domain Eukaryota; kingdom Metazoa; phylum Chordata; class Mammalia; order Chiroptera; family Craseonycteridae; genus Craseonycteris; species Craseonycteris thonglongyai. The sequence goes on along the minus strand of PVKE010001674.1, from coordinate 9,253 downwards.
AATATGCTGTCAAAGTGTGGGGCAGATAAAAGCCCAGGGAAAGCCCCCAGAAGAGAAGGGACAGAGCTGAGACCCAGATATGGAGACCAGAAAGCAGCTGGGTTGAAGAGCAGGGGCAAGAGGTCAATGTGACCAGGCCTGGGAGGGCTCTGGAGGAGGAGAAACTTGGGAACTTGTGTCCCAAGAACCTAAAGAGCCAGTAAGCAGGGACAAATGATTGTGGGAGGCTTGAGCCAGGCAGAATTTGTCTATGATCCTAGTCTAGACGAGGGTGAGGAGGGTAGGAAGCAGAGGTCTGTACCCTCCCTGATTGTCCACAGCAAGGACCTTCTGGTCCTATACCCTTGGCCTGGCATTCCACTAGGCCCTAGCTATGGCCAGCTGGTTGAGGGCCCCAAGCCTGTTTATTAGAACAAGCCTTGATACTGAAGTTTCCGGGAGTAACCGGTGGCCCAGTCTAAGATCGAGGTTAGAGATGGCTATGGGTGAGAGCTGCACTCAGAGCAAGGCTCCTGCCAGGCTGAACTCTCTTCAGTGCCCACTGCCTGGGGCGGGGTGAGGAGGATAGGTGTTCAGAACCCAGCCGCTTTGGTCTGTGACGGGGCTTTCACCCCTTTCACCAGATACCTAGCCTGACCTGACTCAGAAGTACTTGATAAACATGTCTTCCCTTCCCTGATCAAAACACAATGATCCCATGCTCTGTGCCAGGCCCAATGCTGGGAGCTAGGGAGACAGATAGATAGCCTTAAGCCTTTCTGGGCAGCGAGTCTTAACAGGGAGGCTTCCTGGAGGAGGAGGTATTTGGCGTGATTCAGAGGATCAGTGAGATATCAGTAGGGGGTAGGTGGTGTGATCCAGCAAGTAGGACCCCAAATATGTTTAGGGTCCATACAGGGAGGGGAGCCCGGCCATGATTGGACCCAGGATGCCACCATTTAAAGGCTGCCAGCCTTCTCCTGAGAGCTGAGTTTGCCCCTTACCCAGGGACCAGGGTGCTATGCCATCCTTGGTGGGTCTGGGTTTAGATGGTGGTAGGAGGGCAAATTATGTTCATCCATTGACTGGAGGTCCGTGGGAGCAGGTGTTAGCCTCACCCTGGGCCTGGAACCCAATGCCCTAATTTTATAGATAAGGAAATTGAGGCCCAGAGAATGAAAGAAACTTGCCCACAGTCACACAGGAATTAATGACAGAACAGGTCTGTGGCCTCCCCGGTTAAGGCAAGAGTTAAACTGTCTGGCAGATTACTATAGGCAGGGAGGATGAGTTGGGCTCTCCTGGGCTCCTTCTGGGACTGGCCCTTCCCCATCTTCCAAGAGCCACATAGTTCACCTAGCCCAGTGGTCGGCAAACTGTGGCTTGCGAGCCGCGGTTTGGGAGCCACGGTTTGCCGACCACTGACCTAGCCTGACACTGACAGCTGGTGACCTTGGAAAACCCTGCCCACCCCTCAGCATTCTCCTCCATGAAAAATGGTTTAGAATGTCCCAGCTCCACAAAACACGCATCTCTGCTCTTTGCTGTATTTCAGTGTGGCTGAGCCCTGGAGGACCAGGCACCCTGGGCTTCACAATCTGGGGTGCAGGTGAGCCCCTGCCTAGGGGGAGATTGGAGCTTGGTGGGAAGAGCAGCCTGAGGAGCCCATCAAGGCTGCAATTCAGTGGCAAGATCTTGGCTGAGGTTGGCTAGTTTGGCCAGAGGCAGCTCTGCCAGATTGCTGGAGCTTGTGATCTGAAGGATCAGCAAAGGTGTTTGAACAGGTGCACAGCAGCTGGCCTGGCTGCCATGGGTCAGGTGGGACCTGGCAGTAGAGCCCTGGGATGTGACCTATGGAAGGAGTGAAGGGCTTGTGCTGTGATCTGTGAAGACCACACCCTACAGAGACTAGGGAAGAGCACTCAGGAGCAGGGCTGGGCCTGTGCTGGAGGGAGAGCTAGAGAAAAAACCTCCAGCTCCCACCAGACCCGAGGCACCCCTCCAAAATGAGGGAGCCCTCCCACGAGGCCCCTAGAACTAGGCTCCAGCTACTTTCTACCTAAGACCAGTGGGTTTCAGTACTTTGATTCAAAAGGGAGCCCAGTGGGCTGATGGGAGTTGTAGTTGACCCAGGGGCTGATGGGGAATTGTGCTCTTCCCCTCTCCAAGGGCTAATGGGAGTTGTAGTCCTCACCCTTTGGGGTTAATGGGAATTGCAGTTTCTGCCCAGGGGGACTCCAGTTATCAGGCCTAGTGAGGGAAGAGACTTAACTTCCCCAAAACCCTACTAGTTCCCCCACCCCACACCCCGGGCCCTATATTAGCAAGTTCTTCCTTCCCAGATGGCTGTGTATGTATTTTTTTTTCTTTTTTTGCTTTCTTCTTCTTTCCATTGTTTTATTATTGTTTTAACAATAATAAGAGGGCCAGAGGCACTCAAGACCTGGCCAGGTCCTGGCGGCCCATGGGGGTTCTGGGGAGGGGGTGGGGGGAAGCCAGTGGGGGTCAGAGGTGGAGGGTGAAGGAAGAGAAAGTTGGGGAGTTAGGGATAGCTCAGGAAATCATGTGTCCTTGTCCACTTCCCTTACTCCCTGCTCCTACCCACCTTCCGGCCTCTACGTGGTTTCTCACCCCCCTTCCCCAAATCCTATAGGACAAGACCCTCCTCCAATGTGTTTCCTCCTTATGCACTCTTCCTCCTGGACCTTGTCACCTTTGACCTTTAATTTCTCTCCACGTGGCCAATCTGAAATTAGTCTTCAAAACTCCTTCCCATGAACATCCCCCTCCCAAGTCCTCTCACCTATGTAGCAGTTCCTACATAGCTGCCTGTCATGTAGCTTTCCCCCAATTCCTCCTTCCCACTGACCCCTCCCTCCCCCACATGCTGACACCAAGTGATGGTAATAATTCCTCCATGCCAGCCTGCACTGCAGATTTCAGTTTTGTTAGTTTAATGAGGGGGTGAGGGCACAAGTGAGGGCGGAGAGAGAGTATTCAGGAGGAAGCAAGATATCCAGGGAGAGAGGAGCGAGGGAGGGAGATACCAAATAGATAAGACAGAAAACGTTGTACGGAAAAGTTGTTTTTTCTTATTTTTTTCCGGGAGAACCCGCTTACACAGCTCTGTTTGTAATTTTTTTCTTCATGCTAAAATCACACGGCCTATTTGTTGATGTAAGTTGCCTGAATTCCGTGGTATGCTATCTTCTTTTTTAAAAACAAAAGCAAAAAAAGAGAAATATCTAGAAAAAAAACCCCTAAAAGATACTGTTGTTAGGTTTGTTTAAATGCTTCTCTTGTATGTTTTTAAAGCCTTAAACCAGTAGAGTTTTTTATTTTTTTCCGTTTCTTTTCTATTTCCTTTCTGTTCCTTTTGGTTTCTTAAGAGAAAAGATCAAAACCCAGAGAGCCACAGAGCCCGCGTGGGGTGCCCAGGGCATCCAGCCGCTGCCCGCTTAAAGCGCAGTGCTCCGGCCGGCTGGCGGGCGGGCACAGCCCGCTCTAGTCTCCGCCAAAGCCAATTGGAACCGATTTGGGTGTGAGGCTGTTGTTTCTCTCTCTGTGGCGGCCTCCTGCTCCCCGGCCCTCGCTGACGCCCTCTCTTTTCTTTTCTCTCTCTTGTTCTAGGAGGAGAGTTAATATTGCCCATTATCACGGAGGACTCCTTAGACCCCCCTCCCGTGGCCACTCGATCCCCCTTTGTGCCCCCACCCCCCACCTTCTACCCCTTCCTCACTGGCGTGGGCGCCACCCAGGACACCCTGCCCCCTCCTGCGGCCCGCCGCCCGTCGGGGGGCCCCTGCCAGGCGGAGCAGGACGACAGCGACTGCGAGGAGCCCATCGAGGCCTCGGGTTTTTCGTCCGGGGAGGTCTTTGACTCCAGCCTACCCCCCACGGACGACGAGGACTTTTACACCACCTTCCCCCTGGTCACGGACCGCACCACCCTCCTGTCACCCCGCAAACCCGCCCCCCGGCCCAACCTCAGGACAGATGGGGCCACGGGAGCCCCTGGGGTGCTGCTAGCCCCCTCTGCCCCAGCCCCCAACCTGCCAGCGGGCAAAATGAACCACCGAGACCCGCTGCAGCCCCTCCTGGAGAACCCACCCCTGGGGCCCGGGGCCCCCACGTCCTTCGAGCCGCGGAGGCCCCCTCCCCTGCGCCCTGGCGTGACCTCTGCTTCTGGCTTCCCCCATCTGCCCACAGCCAACCCCACGGGGCCTGGGGAGCGGGGCCCGCCGGGTGCCGTGGAGGTGATCCGGGAGTCCAGCAGTACCACGGGCATGGTGGTGGGCATCGTGGCAGCCGCGGCGCTCTGCATCCTCATCCTCCTGTACGCCATGTACAAGTACCGCAACCGCGACGAGGGCTCGTACCAGGTGGACCAGAGCCGGAACTACATCAGTAACTCGGCCCAGAGCAATGGGGCAGTGGTGAAAGAGAAGGCCCCGGCGGCCCCCAAGACGCCCAGCAAGGGCAAGAAGAACAAAGACAAGGAGTATTACGTCTGAGCCCCTCCCCCCGGCACCGCACCCCACTGCCAGCTGCCCCTCCCGGGAGGGCCCGGGAGGAGGGTGCGGCCCTCCCCCTGCCGGGGACTTGGGGACCCGCTCCCTGGCTGCCTCAGACTTCTCTCACCAAGAGGAAATGCAAAAAAAAAAAAAAAAGAAAAGAAAAAAAACCGAAGCAGAAAAGAAAGGAAAACCCCGTGCTCGTCCCCTTCCTCCTGCCGGCCGGGGCCGCGGCACCTGACAGCCCGGGGGCTGGCTGGCCCTCCGCGCCGCTCCGGGGCGGGCGCGTGCTCACCGCCCTGGCTTGATTTATTTTTTTAAGGGGGTGTAGTTTTATTTTGGTGGGGTTGGGCGGGAAGGAAGGCTGGCGGTTTTGTAAAGTGTCCACTACTCGTCCTGTTAATTTTCCTCAGTTTTCCTTTTTCCTCTGTCCCTCCTGCCTTCCTTCTCTTCCAAGCCCTCCAGTCCCTACTCCAGGCTTGCTGTGTCTCTGTCCCCACCCTCCTTCCCACTTTTTTTGTGTGTCTGGTTTCCCCCTTCCTTTCCTCCCTTTGGGTTTCCAGAGTCGGTGGGAGAAGGGCGGGAGGGTGGGCGAGCGACCCAGTGTGGGGGGCGGGGCAGCTGGGTGGCCCCGGGCGCCCAGGCTCCGCCCACCAGGGGGGCGGTGCCTGTCTGGTGCCGCCCAGGGGGAGGGGCTCGGGCCTGGAAGGCCGGTTCTATTGTGTGCCGCCGGGCGACGTGCATTGCTGGGGACGCTGCTGGAGGAGCAGGGGTGGGGGGCGGGTGGGAGGGGAAAGGCAAATGCAGATATATATTAAAGACAAATAATCGATTCCGCAAGCAGCAGCCTGGGGCACCCGTTGGGCGCGGGTAGCAGGGAAGAGAGGGAGCAAGGCATTACCGGGACTGCTGAGGTCACTTCTCTGCCCACGGGCTCCCTGCTCCCCCAGTTTTTTTTTTTCTCTTTGTTAACAAATGTGTCTGAGTCTTGGAAAACACCCCAACCCCGGAAATGTGTGGGAAAAGAAAACAAAAACTTTCCAAATCCAAAGGTCCTGTGCAGTTTTTTTGGGGCTGTTGGGATGTTGGGACATTGGTGCTGGCTGTGGGTTGGGGTCTGAGCCCGATTTTGGGCCCATGAGAGTTGGTAAGTAGCCCCCAAACTTTTAGGCTAAGCACAACTTTGGGGCGACTTACCTTTTGTCTCCACTGAGTTGTGGATGGGGGCAGGAAACAGCCCTCAGGCTTGTGGGCAAAGGCTAGACCTTAGCTTCTCTGCAGTTGGACAAATCCCCAGAGGCAGGAGCATCATTTTGGCCCCTAGTGGTTGCCACGTCTGTTGGCGGAGGCAGTGTTATTCCTGGGTGTCAAGAGCCATCACCTCTGTGTCCACTCGCTGACTGGGCAGCTCCTGGGGCTATAGGTGGCAGTGCAGCCAGCATGCCTTATCTGCAGGAAAACAGTCCTTCCCACAGCCACATGGCAAAGCGCCCTTTTGTGAAGACACTAATCAGGCCCACGGGCCCAGACCCTCTGAGAGATGGCTCCGTATTTGTTAAGCCTCAGTCACCAGGAGCAGAGCCTTGAAAGGTCGGAGTTGTGGGTGAGGATCTGAGTGTACAGGCTTCCCCGGGAGAGTGCTGTGGGGGTGGGTCTGCATTTCCCTGATGGCCGTGGTGTATTGCAATGCCAATAGACAGGAGACGTGACTCAGCCACGCTGCTGTCACTCAGATCTCCTCTGCCTTCTGCTTGGAGACCTCCCTTCCCCTCCAGGCTCTGCTTTTTCACGGCCCTGGCTTGCCATCCCACTTCACTGCCTCATTCAGCTTCCCGAGCTTCTATCCAGGGGGAGTCTGTTCTGGGCAGCTCATTCTCGTGGCATTTTCCAGTTCATAAGCCCCATCATGTTTAAGCCTGGACCCCTCCCAGGCCTTTGGGCTCCATACCTGTAAGAGCCCACCCAGGTTGGCCTCATTCTCCCCTCCTCACCTTATCCTGGGATAAAGCCTTTGTCTGGGACCCTCCCTGCCCCTAGAGGTCCTTGAGATTCCTCCCCAGAATCCTGTCAAGGGTGGGGAGGGGGTCCTCCTTCAGCTCCCTGGGATGTGAGGTGTCCTCTCCTTACTCTTCCAAACCCGCCACCTCATGTTGGGGGAGGTTCCAGTCCCCGCTTCCCCACTGCTCAGTCTTGGAGCCTGAGGTTGTCATCCCCAAGGTCAGCTCTAACTTGTGTGGAAGCCTGGAGGAGGCCCCGACGTGGGGCACGCGTGTCAGGGCGTCCTGGGCCTGTGCTGGCGAGGCCTCGCCCCGGGGTTCTGCTGGTGTTCTCTGCCTTCATTCCACACAGGTGGGTGGGAACTGGGCTGGGGCCTCCCACATGGGAGGCACATCCCCTCGAGCCAGGGGCTGAACCGGGGGTGGGGTGGGGGGCTCCTGCATGGGAAGCACACCCCAGTTCAGCATATGGGTCCCCCCCAGGCCAGGGCCAGGATTCGAGCCTCGGTCCCCAGGGCCGCACAGCGAGCATTTAACTCGCTGAGCCATCCCGGCTTCCCCTAGGAACCGTTTTATACCATCTCTCTTCAAACCTTCCCCCTCGTCTTTCATCCTCTCACTAGATGCCCTTTCTCCCTATTTCACTAAGAAAGTAGAAGCCATCAGAGGCCAAGAGACTCTCGCCAGACCACCTGCCTCGATGCCCCCACATTCTGCCTTCCTGCTGCCACCGTAGATGCCCCCATGCCCCCTTCCCGGCCAGCCCCTCGCTGTGAGCCCTGCCGCCCACCCCCTCTCTCCCTGGCATCTGGGTTTCCCTCCCAACTGGACAATTCCCATCCATGATAAAGAGGCTGGTTTTCCTCTAATTCTCAAACAAGCCCCCTCCCTTCCTCTCTTCCAGCCCCTCTTCTCCCTCCAGCTACCATCAGCGTCTTTCCCAGCACAACTCCAGGAAAGCGTCACCCACCCTCCTCTCCAGTGTCTGGTCCCTGTTCTTTCTGGATTCATTCCCATCGAGTCCTGCCCTGCCCCTCCCGGGTCCCCAGTGATGTCCCTGCTGCTGGATTCAGTTGCATGTTCCACCTTCATCTGAGTGCAGCCATCACAACCCCTGGCCTTGCTCCCTCCAGAAGCCACGGCTGGCTCTCTTCCCTCCCCACCCTCTTGGCCAGGTGACAGCGAGGTAGAGGAGTGGCTGGAGTGATGGTCAAGACGGTTGTGAGGACGTGGAGGTGAGGACATGCAGAAAGAGAGGCCACTTCGTCCTAGAGCTGGGGGCAGCAGTAGAAGTGCCCGAGTCCAGATACAGAGTTGGAGGGTAGAGGGAGACCTGGGACTTGGGCAGTTGTTGGCCTAGATTATGACTGTTGGGGTGAGTGACGGGTCAAGAGAAGGCCGAGGACAAAGGGAGGTGAGGCAATTGGGTCAGAAAAGATGAGGAGAGGCTTTGTGCCTCCTGCCCAGAGCCAGCCTGGGCGAGGATCAGGTGTTGATGCTGCGATGACATCACTGCGAGGATGGCACCAGCAAGCTGTCTGTCAACGTGCATGGTTGGGGCGTTTTTGAACCGGGGTGTGCCCTGTGTGTGGACATCTTTCCGGCCGGATCATGATTCCTCCCACCCCCCATGTCCTGTGGCGACAGCAGCTGCCTCTGGTCCCAGGCCAGGGAGGAGAAAGGCCAGCCGAGCCTCCTGTCAGTGAGTCAGCCGAGTCCCTGGGCGGCCAGCAGGCGGGCTGGATCCAGGCGGACGGCGGGAAGAGGCAGCAGCCACAGCCGGCTCGGGGTGGCCCCTGGGGTCCCCAGAACCTGCGACACATAGCATCCGAGACTCCACTCCTCCTGCCCCTCATCTCCGTGGGCTGGACCCTGAGGTGGGTCAGTGCTGCTGGGAGGGCACTCTGGGTGCGTCCCTTTGAAGGCATCTGACAGCCTCCCACATGTCGGCCCTGCTCTAAAACCTCCGATGGATTCCTACTGCTTCAGAGACAAGGCCAGGGCACCCAGCCCTGCTCTCCCGGCCCATCATCAAAGGCTTTGGAAGACCTGGGCCCCCAGCTGTACCCCGTCTTATTTGCTGTTTCTACTACCTGTGCCCCTCCCTGCAAACTGCTCCCCCTCCAAACCCTGCACACGTCCCAGCAGCCCCATGCACCGGAGGGCCTGGAGCACTTCTTTCTGTCAAATAAATGGCTGCAGGTTTCCTAAGGGCCGGGTCTGAGTCATCCTGTCCCCAACTGTGCCCAGAGCAGGATCTGGCATGCAGACCAGGGGCCAGGCAGGGCAGGGCAGGGGAAACTCCATGCTGCTTACCTTGATTTTCTCATCTGTAAAGTGGGCATTGTAGCTGCCCCTTTGCAATGCAGTTTTTAGGACAAGAAATTGAGGTCCTCTGAGGGTCCTCACCTTTTCCCGCCACCTGAATATCAAGGTAAGGATCATTAGAGCCGCCACACCAACTCCTTCTCCAGGACCTTTGCAGATCTGATCTCCTGGGTGTTACTTTTTCCAAACTCCTATTCTGGGCAGATCTGCATGGCTGGCCCCTGCCTTCCTGGAAAAACACAGTGCCCCTACTTTTCATCAACCAGATGTGCTCCAAATGTGGCCACAGGCTAACCCCAGAATTCCCACCGAACAGTTGAGGGGGTCTCGATATTTTATGATGATGATGGTGGTGGTGATGATGGTGGTGATGATGATGATAGTGATGGTGGTGATGGTGGTGATGATGATGATAGTGATGGTGGTGATGGTGGT